>MJUU01068081.1:102795-143848 GCA_002080025.1 Modiolus philippinarum | reverse complement strand
GGTTACCTCATACTGACCATGCCTGTCACCATATTGGTTACCTCATACTGCGCATGCCTGTTATCATATTGGTTATCTCATACTGACCATACCTGTCACCATATTGATAACCTCATACTGCGCATGCCTGTCATCATAATGGTTACCTCATACTGACCATGCCTGTCACCATATTAGTTTCCTCATACTGCGCATGCCTGTCATCATATTGGTTATCTCATACTGACCATGCCTGTCACCATATTGGTTACCTCATACTGCACATGCCTGTTATCATATTAGTAACCTCATACTGACCATGCCTGTCACCATATTGGTTACCTCATACTGCGCATGCCTGTCATCATAATTGTTACCTCATACTGACCATGCCTGTCACCATATTAGTTACCTCATACTGCGCATGCCTGTCATCATATTAGTTACCTCATACTGACCATGCCTGTCACCATATTGGTTACCTCATACTGCGCATGCCTGTTATCATTTTGGTTATCTCATACTGACCATGCCTGTCATCATATTGGTTGCAACAGTGTATTAACAAATGATAAGATACCGAGTAATTGTACATGAGACAAAGTCCGTACAATATACATGATAAAAGAAAGAAATGGAACAACGTTTTTTGTTGTTTTTCAAGTTGGAGTCAACTTGGGACCTTCAACAATGACTTATGCTCATACCTCATAATAAGTTCAAGGTGGTTCTTTCTGCTATACATGCACCACCCATCAAATTGACACGCGAAAGACAGTGAATTAATACCGAAATTTATTTAAACCTTGTTTTTTTTTTACTACATCTGTATTTCAGTTCTAACTGAAGTTTCAACCACCTGGTTATAAGTTCTGATTGGTTAGTCCAATGTCTGTGATGATTATTTATATAACAGAATTGATTGGTTGAATATACCACAATATTTGACAATATCTTCGACAGTGTGTTAATCTAGTCATTTGTGTTTATTTCATATTTCACGAAAGGATATGGAGTAAATGAACATGAGACCATAACAATATGTTAACTCCAACTGCAATAATTTTAATGAGCTGTATGGCCATTTCGGAAATTTATTCCTCATCAGCAGCACTAGAACCCAAACAAAGGAAATCCATAATTTCAAAAAATGTTAAAATGCATAAAACCAAACGAAATCCGAATAATCAGTAATATCAAATATAGCTAAGGACAAAACTACGATGGAGGGAGTTAATCCCTCGGTGTTGTTGTTTTTGTGTTGTCTTGTTTTGTTTATGGTTGTAATTCTTCTTTTGGTTTAATAAAATTTTGAAATTTTGCACCACACATCTCTTACAGAGTTAGTTCCCTGTCCGGTTACGCATACACAGAATATAATTGTTTGATTGCAATATTTTACCCTGCATTACTTATATCCGAGAGCGGCAATCTTGATTTGATTTCTACAAATAATCGTTTACAGCCCTCTCAAAGCGTCCCTTTTGACACTAAAGCTACGATTGTCGCCATCGGGTATTCAACAACGGCGGTAGAATATCGAAGTAAAAAAGGAGGGCAGTGGCGGATTTAGGGGGGAGCGGGAGGTTGGAAAATATTTATAGTATAACTAATTCATCGTCATGAATATCAATAAAAATGTCACGAGTGCCGAACAACGCAGAAGGATTAAACGAGTTGCGGAACTTTGTTCCGCAACGAGTTTAAACCACTGCGTTGATCGACACGAGTGACATTTTCATTGATATTCATGATGGTTGATTAGTTATGCTTTTTATGCTTTTTATTATATAGATTTTCTACTCAAGAACCGAGATTCTAGATGCGGATTATTTTTTTCATTTCAATACGCCAGTTGATTACTTGACGACTACATTGAAGAGATACTGTGACGTCACTTCATTGAGACGTCATCCGGTGACTAGAAATCCTTTATTTTTAACTGAGAAAACTCGATAAATCACCGCTATCTATATAATAATAAAAATTCCTAGGGGTTTTCCGAAAATTGGGTTCCGCCCTCTCCCCCCTTTTGAAATATTATGGTCCCCCACCCTTAGCAGAAACCCTGGATTCGTCACTGAGTGGAATTTACAAAAAATGAAATCCAAGGACATGGCAAAAACGAGAACACAGAAACATATTCTGTATTCAAATAAGTACCAAAACTCCTGGTAATGTCATTTTATTGCATTTTATTTGCTGTAAAGATATAAAATGATATAAAAGTTATAACCCTTACATGTCTACAATAAATCAAATCTAATCAATTACATGGAGAAATAAAACAATATTACAGACATGGTAATTTGTCATATGTCTGTTTCTACGTATATAAATTGAATATCAATTCTCAAAACACCCAAAGTAATCAATTATTCCAGTACGATGTATAATGGAAAAAAGAAACATTTCTAGGAAACCAGACAATTTGGATGAAAAGATTGATTGGTTTTACTTTTAAATATGATTAATACGAATACAAACGAATGCCAAAGTAACAAGACAGAAGAAAGGAAATATCGAACATACAACAATCCTCCATACTGACGATGAAGAATTCAATACTTCCTTGAAATGAAATATTGCAATCTTTGATGTTGAATATCAACAACAGTAAGAACCAAAGTCAGAATTCAATAATAGGGCAAGAGTAGATAGATAAACTCGTAGTTTACAAAACCTCCGAAATCTGAGTCCGAGGTCAAAAACAGGGTCAGATTAGATAAACTATTAGTGTTTAATTCCCAGTACAACAATAAGACAAGATTAGATACAAATGTAGATAAACTGTAAGTGTTTATACATCGAATTTAAGTTCAAGGTCAACAAAAGGGCAACACTGGTGGTGTTTATGCACCAAGAAATTGGTCCGAGGTCACAATCAAAATAAAAAATAAAGACAGAATTCTGTCGCCTGCTGTAAGCTGAGTTGGGATTACTTTCCGTTATCTTGCGTCGTCCGTCGTCGCCTTGTGTCGACCTTTGTCTTCTTGTTTCGTACTGCGTCGTCCTGTATCGCCCTGCGTCGTCTGCTGGTTTTTAATCCTCAACACAATCAAAATTACAAGTCCGATTCCAACCAAACGTTTAGGACATATCGTTAACCTGGTATAATTGCGCACCTGATATTTAAAATTTTGATTTTGCATTTTTTTAGGTTCACCGAGCAAAAATAGCTCATTTGCTCATTCCATCTGTTAATCCACGACACCTTCAAAAACGTAAGCCATTTTCGACCACCCTTCTAGGATATGATGTTGTCGTAATCCAGTTGTGCACTTGAGACCAACAATTTTTATTTTAGAGGTACATTGAGCCAAAAACAGCCCATTTGTAATTCGGTTTGTTAATCTGGAAGTTCTACAAAACCGTAATGATTTCCAATCAAACTTGCAGGATGTGTTTTTCATATGATCTAGTTGTGCACCTGATGCTTAAAATTTTGATTTTACAAATTTTAGAGGTTCTCTTAGCCAAAATAGCTCAATTGATAATTTGGGTTGTTAATCTGGAACTCCTTCAAAACTTCATATTCCAACCCAACTTCCGGGTTATGTTGTTTACCTGATCTTGTTGTGAATTTAATACTTAAAATTATCGAAATAGCTCGTTTGTTAATTCGTTTTGTTTAATTTCTAACTCCTTCAAAATTATTGGTCTGTGGTGCAGGCGACACATAGTACGTCCATCAACTTTTTTTTGTATTCTGCTCTTTAAACAATATTCTATCCGTTTAAGTATAACAGCAGTCATCTCCATGAGATCTACGTATTTTCCTATGCTAAATGTTATACCCGGATGAATTCTTATCACACAAATTCAAATCTTGTTTTGTCATGTAAATTGTCCATGGCTCTTAAATTTTACTTAATGCTCATTTTTTAAAATTTATTGAACGGCGAGTTATCTTTCTTGAATCGTATGCTTTTTGATTTTTTTCAATCTGTTGTTTTCCTTTTCCCTCTAAGTTACTCCCGTCTGCTGTTATAAACATAAAAATGATTTATTTATTTAACAACATGTTACACTACCATTTTATAATACAAATATTTCAGAGAAAGACGTTAAAGTGACAACGGTGTGATATTAGACCCACATGGTAGTGTTAAATTTCATTTATATAAATGAAACATCTCTCCATAACGAGATTTTGTAATAAATAATTTACAATTTATTCGAAACGTCATTGATTCAATCAGCGTTCGGAAATTTCAATAGTCATTAAGCTATATAATGTGTTTTTGGAATCGATAGTATGGTGGAATACACTAGCTGTGTTATATGACAAGGATATCGGACATCCTAACACTGAATACACAGTCAATTTAATATTTTTGTTGTGTATTGGAAGTCAAACAGCGTGAAGGAGAATTTCAACACTTTTTATTCTATTATTTAAATTTAAAATACAGAAAAAATATTGTTGTATGTAATTAGGTGTAAGGCGATGACTATTGATACGTGAAATTAGTTGTATGAAGTTTGTACGGATATCTGACTATTTGGAATAAGTCAATAACAATAGTGGGTAAGTTATTTGTTAACATTAATGCTAACTACAGCTATGATAATTTACAAGGGTGGTATACCTTATAGGTAGGGGGGGGGTAATAAAAAATTACCGACGAGAATTGTCAAGAGACAGAGCAGATAGAAAACCACTACGTTCCTGACTTGGTACAAGTATTTCAAAATAAATGGCGGGTAAACCGATTTTATGGCGCGCCAAACCTCTCAACCCATTGCCGTGTTATATCCGATAGCAACTATAAACAGCAACAGCCACCGACAGGTAGTAAGATGGTGAAATGTTCTTCTGTGTACTTAGTTAAAATCAGGCTGTAAAGATGTTGTGTAGCTGAATCGTATATTACATTTCTAACCAAAGGCAAAACCAACTAAAATCAGAAATGATAAAAACAATTATTATAAGAATAAAAGTAATTTTGGAGGAGTTCATCGATGTGTTAACGCGGCCGACTCACTGAGAAACTGACTTTATGTAAAGTTTGTGAGTAAAAGGCCGCGTTTACACATCGATGAAAAATTACTTTTAATTCTTACAATTCCGATTCTTTGACCTTAAAACAGAGTTGTTACTGAATTTGAAGTCACCATATTCTGTACTATTTTTGCTCGAGGGAACTTATTTGTTGTGTATGACGTTGACCAGTGAAATGGACGTTGCAATAGCAATTGGAATTATTGCACAGTAAAAAAAAATGCTACAAAGGGCAACCAGAAAAAACTGTAGTCGATCATTCGCGAAATTGACCATTTTCAAAATCTGCTCAGTCTTATTGAAATCAATTGAAGTCTGTTCTGTTTTCTGCCTAGGGATATTCGCTTTTAACACAGTTGTTTTGTGTATAAGTGATAAGTAGGGTTAGATCGGCAGGTCATCAAAAACAGTATTTTATGTCAATATAAGCTTTTTTACTGTATTTGCAAAGAAAACTCTTCTCGAGAACCAGTAGAGATTAATCCATTAGAATGTACGTTAGTTTGTTCGTTTTGATATAAATGAGATGCTACGAATTTTTAAAATAATGTTCATTTGTATTCAAAATCAAACTAAATGGCATTTCTTTTATACCTTCAGTTGTTGAAAATAATAAAAGGCTTTCAAGTTTATTCATCTAACAAATGATATTTCAAAAAGAGTTTTTGATATGATTAAATGCATTCGCATAATTGATAAAATACATATATGCAAAATGGCGATAAATATTTATCTTCTTAGCGTTTGATGAATGCCTATGCAGCACTAGGACAATACACCTTAAGATATTATTGTATAGATCCATAACGTCATTGACAACCAAAATCCCAATCTTTGAAGAAATGTTTGCTTTGCTATACAATAAATGGGTCATTGCATGAACATTGGGGAATATTAATTCTCGTAGAATATATATTGCACTCGCAAGAAATATACAGTCTCAACACCATGAGAAGTACATTTGCTAAACTTTGAAATGTTTATTTATGGTCAAATTTTAAAAGGCATTTTTGGACGTTTATAGATTAATCATTATGAAAAAGAAAGGAAATGGGGTAAATGTCAAGATGACAACATCCCATATCCAGGTTAAAACGACCCAAAACAAAGCATCTAGGGGTCACCGTATGGTCTTCAACACAGTGAGGAACCATACACCATATGACCCCAAAAAGGTAAAAAAAGTGAATAAATCAATGGAAACAAACCACATCCAATAACCCAAATATCAAGAAACTAAAATTTTATAAGAAGACAAGGACAAGCCAATGATCAACAATGATTCCTGACTTGGGACAGGCGCAAAAATTGCGGTGGGGGTTAAACTCGTTTTCTTGGATCCAAACCCTCCCCCTAAGTGTGGTGAATGGCTAAAAAATAAATACACAAAAAGACTCACAGTAAAAAAGTCTAACTTATCAAGAAGAGTACCCTTACAATGAAGTACATTAAACATGAAGACAATACACACAGGTACTGTCCGGACAAATGCTCGCAATTACTGACAACTAGCTAAGGACATAATTTCCGTTGACTATGATATCAAGCCTTCTTACATATGAAACTTCAATTGAAATACTTCTAAATAGATTTGGTATAACAACATCATCAATTATGAAAGAAGAACATGATATTGTGCAATGCCAAATATTGCCAATATGAAAAATTGTTTAAATTTAGTTAAGGTGTAAAGCGTTTAGGACATTATCAATATTTTTGCCAACAAAAACCAGAAGTTAAGATTTAACAACATCGATGTATTTATATCCTTTATGAATAAGTTTGTTCAACGGATTGATAAGTTTGGAAGGACAATTTTTGAATTCATGCGCTTTGTAAATGATATTTCCATAGAAGTTTGGATGTGAAATTACCTGATGTATAAGAGCCCTGCATATAGAACCAAATTTTCTTAATAAGTCAATGTGTCTATAATAAAATTTAGAGAATGTTTTTATCAATTTATGATATCTAAACCCTTTATGCAGACGTTTTTCAGCGAGACAAAAAATGTTTTCAGTGAATATACAATATCTGAAAGATCGTTACAGTGTCTGGATCATTATTGATTGCTCAAAAAACACTGGTACATATGACCGATCCTTAAGTAAGTCATTACATGTATTTCATAAAAGTTTTATGCAATAAATGAAACCAAACTTGTTGGAGCTGATAGGTAATTCTTATGAAGTTTATTTTAAATGTGTATTGTTTGTAAAGTACAGAGTACTCTTGCCATAGTTTGTCTTGTATCCGTCACTAGTCAATGTAAGTTCAATCATAACTGCATGTGAAAGTGATTTCCGCCGAGGATTTCCGCCTTTACAACATTATTGATTGTTTAGTGATTTCCATTCCATCGTCTTTGTAGTAGCCAGTAATTAGTGACATTGTAATTAGTGTCATTGTAATTAGTGACATTGTAATTAGTGACATTGTGACTCAGAGTGTTTGATATCTAAACGTGGATATAATAAGTAAAACGAACAATAACCAAGTTGCTACAGATAACCACTGCCACATCTTACATGTATGTCTTTTTAGTGCAGTTTGATCACCAGAATAACTTTGAAAACTATAAACGGAAAAATATGTAACAACTGATCGTTATTTTAGTATTATAAAACAAATAATCAGTATGATATAAATGGGAAGGCAAACCAAGCTATGGGTGGAGCTTTGCACAAGGGAGGTGCTTCAGAAATTAAGATATTGCAAGTTTCTAAATTATAATCGGTTTTCTGGCCAACACCGAAGCACAGGAAAAACTCCTAGAGGATTAATTAACAATTTAATAGCAGATGTGTTGACTTAATTGTATTATAAACTTATCTGTATTTAGTTTCTTCTGGTTGTCATTACAATAACTTATTTCCTCGGGCTTATTTCTATTCAGTATAGATCAAATCAAAACCTTTGAAAGTCCAAAATAAAACGCTATGTAAAAACTAATAACCAATAAGACCTATACAAGAGTAGCTAAGAACGTAACTTTGCTCCTTACATTTGTAGTATATAATTTAGATATTGTAAGTTCAAAAAAAAATCTGTTTTCGGGCTACCACCGGAGAAATTATACAGTATATGGTTTTTAAGTAGAAGTAATAGGCAAGATAGTATCGTACCATTCCCAGTCCTGGCTAAATATGTTTAATTTGGTAAATATCAGATGTTTTGTTTCTCTTAATATAACGGAACTGTAGCGAAATTTGATTAATCAGTATATGTACATATATATATTTTATATCTCTTTCATGAAAGGAGAATAAAAAATGAATGCTACAGACACAGACTCGGTCTGATTATCGCTGTAGCATTCAGTTCAGGCCAGTATTGTAGTCCACATTTCGAATTACCCCGGGTGATTTCTTCTTACAAAAATAAATGACTAAAGTTTCTATTGTTGTTCACATTTCTATTTCGTTTTTCATTTGTATTTTTTGAGAAATTCCCCTGTGGATTATGGCATGTGATTTGGGTTTTCGGCCATTGTATGTGTTTCCTGATTATTTCCCTTTTTAATTTAGTAAGTTGTTGTTATTTTGGTTTCTACATTTGGCCGTTTTCGACAACTAATGTCTCTTTAGTGCAGGTCATATCCAAACATAACCGAAAGATGTATGTATAACTGAAAGATAACGAATAAGCATTCTGATATAAAAGAAAACCAAAATCGGTTAAGGACAAACTTTAACTTTAACTTATTCTATTTTCATAAATACATACAAAAGGATCAAACAAGAGGCCGTCTCAAGCATACTTTATTCTGCTGATGAATATAGATCTTTATCATATACTAGGATTAAATAAATGCTATTTTTCACCTCACGATAAGTCATGTGTTTTATAATGAAAATAACACGCATTTCTACCGGTTTCTCAAGCTCGTTAAATAAATTTACTATTTTTGGACAATGTATATATCTAAGTCTTCAAAATATTTCAGTTATTTTTTTATTCTTCTGTTGAAGTATATGATAAAAACACCATTAGTTGTCATTTTTTCATATCACGCTCTTCATCAACCCTCGGTCATATATCATCCCTCGAGCCTGACGGCTCTCGGGCTGATATAAGGACCTAGGGCTGATAAAGGGTGTGATATGATAAATGTCATGTAATAATTTATATTTATCATATGTTTATGTAATAAAACAGTAAAATTTTACCCCCTGATAATACTGTCGAGTTTTGATATTTAGTCTAACTATCTTCAAATTGTTTACAAGCGAGTGATATGACTTTTTGTTATCAACTGCTTCCGGTTGAGATCAACTAGTTCCGGTTTATATCACACGCTAATCCGTAACTGTGTTATCAGTCATTTCTGCAATTGATTTCACGCGTCACAAAACTGATTTTTTTAAAAGATAATCTCTTAAAATAAATGTTATTTTTTTTTCATATATGAAACATATCCGATTTCTTTATTTTCAATATATGTTAATTATGCTCCATAAACAAAATATTGTCTTTACAAAATAAACGTTTCAAATAGCAATTGCTAAAATAAAACTTTTCAGCTAGCTTATGAAATTGGGGATGTATTTCTGGATGAAAATATCATAACATGCAATTTTTCATATCAGACCCATTTTAAGCCCATGGTCTTATCATCCCTCTAGCCTGTCAGCTCTCGGGCTGATATTCTGACCTAGGGCTGATAATGGGTCTGCTTGAAAATTGCCATGTTATAATCTATGTATATATACAGGACATTATCTGCAGACGTTCATACGACATTACAATATTTAAATACTTGTCTGTACTTCCAGTTTTAACATCCATTGTAAGGATCAATCATTATTACATTGATTCCTGTCGTTGTCAACACTATTGATTTCATTTGTCTCAGGGGAGATAATCTTTTTAAAGTCTGTAATTAGTTTGAACTCAAACTGTGTTCGGTTGACAACATTTTATCTCCAAGCTTAAAGTTATTGATCAATTGTTGTTTAAGTATTGAAGTGACAAGAAA
This sequence comes from Modiolus philippinarum, assembly GCA_002080025.1. NCBI lineage: Eukaryota > Metazoa > Mollusca > Bivalvia > Mytilida > Modiolidae > Modiolus > Modiolus philippinarum. The sequence goes on along the minus strand of MJUU01068081.1, from coordinate 133,886 downwards.
GGTTTTTTATTGAAAAAATCATATATGTAAATGAAATGATCTTTGTTTTTTTTGTTTTACGAGTAATTAATCATTTTTTTAAACTTTCGCCTTGGTCTTGTTTAAGGGTTAAAGAAGCAACATATACCATGGCCATGGATTTGGATTGTTTTTTCTTCTTAGGGTTAGAAAATGACATTTACCTATTAGCTTACCAACATATTTTTCATAACCACATTTATTTGGAACTAAAATGGACAATTGACTATTCTGCGACCGGTCAATGCAATAGCAATTGCTGTTTATTGCTATCGGACACTACCCCAACAGAACTGGAGGTTCGGCTCACCATAAAACCGATTCAACCCTCCATTTCTTTTGAGATGCTATACCAAGTCAGCAACATTGCGCTCGACAATGTCTTGATGGTTACCACCTGATTTGTCTATTTGCCTCATTTTCTTTGACTCTTTACAATTCGGTTCGGTAATTTTGTTATTACCCCAAATTGAGAGCTAAATATATATTTATGTCAAGTTAACTAAGACTAAGATTTGCAAATTACTATCTGAGATGGAAAAATAGAACAACAAACCCAAAGTTTCTATTGATGGTCTGTTTGGAGCTACTATGAAACCGTATATAAATGATAAAGACTACACTTCAAACTAAAGCAAGAATACATTTGACTAAACATCTTTTTTTAATTGTTGTTAATGTAAGATAACTTTTTCAAAGTAAAGTAATCAAACACTATTTTAGCATATTAAGGGCCTCGTGATTGTTTTGCAAGTCCAGGTTATTGTTCAAGGTGTTTTGACCTCATTTTCCTTTGTTGATATTTTGTAAAATTACGTGTAGAATTAATGTAGCGATTGGCTAAGAAAAGACTCAATCTACTTTTGTAGAACAGCTTTAGGAACATTTTTAGGGGGCTGGAATTCGCACTCTAGAAAACGACAAGGTGGACAAAATGGGATGGACCATGTATGGACAGTTGAACAAAATGATCTTGAGAAATGAAGAATTCCTAAATACAAAATTCATTACTTTATTCATATAAGAGCACTGGTTTCAAATACATGAAACTTTTTTATGGTGATACATACTTACCTGTCGGCTTTCTATCCTTAAAAGACAGAGAATATACTGTAGACGAAAGTGAATGCTTCATGTTTTAATATCAAATACACCTTTGAGCCAACTAAAAATTCAAAATCATGACAATATAATGATTATTTAAAGGGCTAAAACAACTACATATCATGAATCATAATGAAGGAATTTTTAAGAAATCCTGAAATATAACAGAATTTAAATATTCCAATTATTAATTCTATAGTGTTCACACCTCGTGATTTTATTAAGCCAAATTTCATTGCAATTGACTCGGTGACTGCCCTGTGGTTGTTGACATGTTGTTGAAGGCTTCATGGTCACTTTTAGATGATGAACAACAATAAAAGCATTGATCTATTTCTTGTGTTACCATGTTTTTTAGAAACTTTTTTCTCATGTGCATTTACTCCATATCCTTTCATTGTTTTTTTTTATATCTATGTACTTACCATACCAACACATTTTTGATTATTTCTTATATACGGCTTGTTTGAACGATCTTCTTAGCTTGGTTCGATTGCTATAATCACAAAATTGATTTCTGTTGCTTTCTAACAAGAGTACGTTCCATGGGAGATAATCTTTAAACGCCTGCACTTGAACAGAACATAGAAATATTGAATTTATTAATTTATGTAAGAATTGATTTTCTTTCCACATTTAATATTTATTTACGTGATATTAAAGAAAAACATATTAAATTAGAATGTTTGATGATAATAAAAGGTATTGTGTTTGAACAATGTTTGATTTTCTTATTGATTATATATTTGTCAAATTTGGATGTGTTATTAATAAAAAGCAAGTTTATATACCAATGCCACATTCAATCTAAGGCTTTATTCCAAAGGCATTGTTGCTGTTATAGGTACTTTATCTCATTTTTACAAAACAATTTAGAAGGGAAAGTATGAACGATTAAAAACAGGCTTGCGATATGCTGATTTTCTTATTGATAAATATATATGTCAAATTTGCATCTACTGTTTATCAACAGCAAGTTGGTATACCAATGGACAATTGATAATTTAATTGTCACATTTGAATCTGCTATCTATCAACAGCAAGTTGGTATACCAATGGGCACGAATTTTGCTCCTCTACTCGCACACTTGTTTTGATACTCCTACGAGACTGAATTTCTTCGGGGACTCTTTACAGCTCTTCAAATCAAAAGATACTAGATCCTTCAATCGAACATGAATAACGCATCTTTGGCTAAATGTATCCAGTCAATATATCCTCCAAAATTAAAGATAAAGGAAAAACAGATTTACATCTAGATCTACATCTGTATTGGACTTACGTATCGAATTTGACGACAATGGTCCTCACAGTACTAAAATTTACGACAATAGAGACTACTTGAATTTCAAAATTATCAATTTCCGTATCTCTCACTGTGTGTTACCATGGTGACTGAGCACAATATGTAGATCACACTTTTGAATTTGATGTTTATTTTCAGTGTTTATCTCTTACCATGGTACTGGGTACAATCTGTAGATAACAATATTATATTTGATGTTTATTTTCACTGTTTATCCCTCACTATGTGTTACCATGGTGTCTGAGAACAATATGTAAATCACACTAATACGTTTGATAATGTTTATTTTCAGTGTTTATCTCTTACCATAGTAACTGAGCACGATATTGAGATCACACTTTTACATTTAATATTAATGTTCATTTTCAGTGTTTATCACTCATTATGTGTTACCATGGTGACTGAGTACAGTATTTGGGTCATGGCGATATTGTTATATTCAGCAAGCATTACAGGTTAGTGCTATAAAAAAAATCAAGTATGCAACCCGGCCTCTGTAATAGCCAATTATTTCTTATTGATTTTATATACATAATGCCTATTGTAGAGGACGTTATGCTTGAATATCACACGAAGTAAATATATCACCCTGAACGTAGTGGACATCCTCTATACAGGCAGTATGTGCTACATGATACTGAATACTCTTATAAATATATCACTCAAGTAATATTAAATAAAATATAACACAAATAAACAAACAAACAAAAACATGCATTTTACAAATTAATATAAAACATTATATGATAATCATAATATATCAGACTGGTTTATCGGTGCAAACGAATGATTGTCTTGAAAGGAATAGACCAAAATAATACATGCGAATTACTCAATTTTTGTAGTCATAACTTCCCTTGTTCCTTCGGTATTCTACTGTCGTTGTTACAGTCGTTGTTTTTGCATGAAGTATAGTAAAGTGTACGTAATACGTTTTAAAAAGTTAAACGTCATGATAGGAAACCCAAGAAGGTCCTTTAAATATAGAAAAAGAGAAAATACAACTAAAACAGGACAGAAAACAGGAGACACCTACAATGGCCGAAAATCATAATAAGAAGCCACAATCCACAAGGGAACTGCACCAGAAAAAACAACAATAAAAGACATAACAACGATAGGAACTCCAGGTGGCCGGGTTTGGTATCGGCACTACCATAAATACATCAAGATAAAGAACAACAATAGTGATTTCGCAATGGGACAATTTAAAAAAGAATGATCAGGCAAAACAGTGTGAAATTTATTCAACAGAAGTCACCATCCTATTTAAATACATGTAGAAAAAATCTAAAAATAGCATTATAGACTCAATACAAATGAATATCCCATGTTCATTGTACTATAGGGAAACGGGATAAAGAAAGCGGAGGTTTGGGTACCCATAAACCGGTTAGACCCTACCCAGGCTTTTGCTAGTGCCGGTACCAAGTCCGGCTATCCCGAGTTCCTATCGTTATTTATGTTTGCCTCTTGTTTTCATTATTGTTTTTTCTAGTGCAGTTCGCTTGTAAATTGTGGCATGTTATTGTAGTTCCCGGCCATTGTAGGAGTTAACTGTTATCCTGTTTTTGTAATCCCATCACCAATATAACAGATAAAACATATAAACAAACCCCAAAACAATAAACATCAAGAATAAAAAATTTCCTTGAAGTACAAAAAGGTGGTTGTTTTGGGTCGTTTTAACTTGGTTCAATTTGGTGATGGGATGTTGTCTCCATGGCATTTAGTCCATGATGCCATTGTCCTCGGAATATTCGTTTTAGACTGACGGTTCACACTTACTATAATAGCATTGAAGAAAGAATAAAAGTATTTGCATTATATTTCGACCACCTAGCCGTGTTCATCGGATGCAAAACAAATATGTCACCACTAATACAGTAAAAAACGTAACGAAGATAGCATCCATACACATATTTATTGTTCGTAGCTTACATATTGAAATATGAAAAAGAAAGGAAATGGGGTAAATGTCAAGGAGACAACATCCAATATCCAGGTTAAAACGACCCAAAACAAAACATCTAGTGGTCACCGTATGGTCTTCAACACAGTGAGGAACCTCACACCATATAGTAAGCCCTAAATGGCCCCCAAAAAAGGTAAAGTGAATAAATCAATGGAAACAAACCACATCCAATAACCCAAATATCAAGAAACTAAAATTGTATAAGAAGACAAGGACAAGCCAATGACCAACATATTCCTGACTTGGGACAGGCGCAAAAATTGTGGTGGGGTTAAACTCGTTTTCTTGGATCCAAACCCTCCCCTATGTGTGGTGAATGGCTAAAAATAAATACACAAAAAGACTCACAGTAAAAATCAAACAAGAAAAAAGTCCAACTTAGCAAGACGAGTACCCTTACAATGAAGTACATAATACATGAAGACAATACACAATGGTACTGCCCGGACAAATGCTCGCAGTAACTGAGAGCTAGCTAAGGACATAATTTCCGTTGACTATGATATCAAGCCGTCTTACATATGAAATTTCAATTGAAATACTTCTAGACAGATTTGGTATAACAACATCATCAACTATGAAAGAAGAACATGATATTGTGCAACGCCAAATACTGCCAATATGAAAAATTGTTTAAATTTTGTTATGGTGTAAAGCATTTAGGAGATGATCAATATTTTTGCCAACAAAAACCAGAAGTAAAGATTTAACAACAATGCTGTATTTATATCCTTTATGAATAAGTTTTTTCAACGGATTAAGAAGTTTGGAAGGACTATTTTTGAATTTATGCGCTTTGTAAATGATGTTGCCATAGAAATGAACCTATGTATAAAAGCCCTGCATGTAGAACCAAATTTTCTTAATAAGTCAATGTATCTATGATAAAATTTAGAGAATGTTTTTATCAATTTATGATATCTTAACCCTTGATGCAGAAGTTTTTCAGTGAGACAAAGATTTCGGTCGTTGAAGTCAGAAACATTACTACATACTCGTGCATATCGAACAAGTTGTGAAATGAAGAACCCGTAAGAAGGGGCTAACGGAATATCTTTTATGGTCTTCAGGTTTATCAATTTTAGGAAACAATTTGTGGTAGCAAAATGCGCTGATTATTCCAGCAGCTTCATACATTGGACTGTAATATGGTATGGTATTGCATTTTTCCAATAAAGTATTTGATTTAACAATAGGAATTGAACATAATTTACAAAGCAAATTATGTCTGCCCTTATTTTTAAAGATAGTAACAAGGTCAGAAATTTAAACTGAAGTTCTGTGGTACATGTATTTTCGTTTATAACGATTGATACGTTTACCGTTGGATCGTTTATTACGTAATTTTTTTGAAACAATATCCATAATATTGATGGAGGAAGTTCTTGATATGTTACCTAGACCCATAATATTATCATTTAAACCGAGAGGATACGCCGTTTGCAACTTCTTTATCCAAGACAGTTTACAATCTCTACGTGTATAAAGATGCTGACCGGTTTCCCCTACATATTGAATTCCATATTTAGGTTTTGTTCATGTAATCAAATAAATAAGATTATTAGTTTTTTAATTTATGTCATTTTCAAAAGATAGGTGAATGTTCCGCCACTGACAGTGGATTTAGCAGTATTTTTGTTGATGAGGCGAGAACAAGTAAATCATTTTTTGGCATTACACGGAGAAATATGTGGATATCCACCTCTTTTGCTATTAAAAATAAGTGCTGCTGAGGAATTGTTAGATTTAAAGCATCTAGTGAAAGTAGAAATTTTTGCCGGGTTAGAATTTGTGAATGAATTGTTTTTAGCAGCAGACGTGGATAACTGTAAAGAGTTAAATATAATTTTCTTTCCATTTCTTAAAATCATGGTTTAGTGAATGCATAAATAGTATGAAAAGGTATATAAATGAACGTGGAATATGTCCTTTGATAATAAACACTTATCATCTGTACTACAATAGCAATTATTGATAAGTTAAAAACGGACAGAGATGTCATAAAACCCGACAAAGACATGAAATATATGTTAAGCTATTTAACAAACACTTAAACAATCACAGAGCAAGTTCAAGATTAATGCAAGACACATCAGTAGGACCATAGAAGGGGCAAAAAGATTAATTCAGCTATTAAAATATATTAGGACCAAAACGGGAAGTTATCTCCCAAACAAAAACTCCATCACTGTAAATATAAAGAAGAGCATAGACCTCAAGTACGGGGATACATTTTACTGCATCCACACAGCACTAGAGACAAACTCTGTAATAAATATGAAAAAGAAAGGAAATGGGTAAATGTCATGGAGACAACATGTCATGTATTTTTCAAAATGTATTTTTCAGAAGCAAGTTGCAAATGGAGTAATGAAGAATGTTCATCAAACAACGAGTGTTGCAGCGGAAGTTGTGTAAAAAAACATCCGGGTACTGACCCTCGTTGTGAAAAAAGTGGAATGTTACAACCATGTCTATACAATTATCATTGTGAAAGTAGAGAAATTTGTGGGTCTAAAAATAGATGTTGTTCTGACTACTGGAGTGATTGTAGAAATCGGACGGAATGTTGCTCTCCCGACCACGTGTGTTTATATGCACGTGGGTTTGTTTACAAAAAATGTTTGTTTGGTCCTGTAAAGCCCGCAAATACAGGGACAAAAATAAGGACACCTCTTACGCTCATTTTATACTTGTTTATTATTTATAATTATTTTTTATTTCTTTAGCAATAAAAAAATATATGTGTTTATATGTGTCGATAACTGTTATAAGTCGACAATAAAGCATTTAAAATGCTTTTCAGGGAGTACAAGCCTCAGATTTGCAGAAGCATTCGATATCCTCGGGTTTTATCCATTGAAACAGTGTTAAAGTTTTTTGCACATGGATCAAATTTTCTTGGTCATAGGTCACTTAAAATGTATAAATTAGACAGTGTATCAAATTTAATCAACGTCCAATTATATTTTCATATATTTAAATGCATATAAACATCTTATGAAGATTAAATGAAAACTCTAGAGAGAACTGTTTCCCGCCGAAATTTTGACGTCTCATATATAAAAAAAATCATTCATGGATTTTCAAAATTTTTGCTCAAGTTGTTCCATTAGTAGTGTTCTTCAAAACATAATGTCAGAATTTTAATTCTAAGTACAAAATTTCTGACACTCGTACTCCCTTTAACGAAATCTTTCTAAATGCATCAAAAATATATCATTAGCTGATAATTATCGAGAGACCAATGTCAGTGCATAAACACAAACTTAGGTAAAGGTCAGTATTCATACAACAGGTCAGAAGAAAAACATATCATTAGCTGATAATTATCGAGAGACCAATGTCAGTGCATAGACACAAACTAAGGTAAAAGTCAGTATTCATACAACAGGTCAGAAGAAAAACATATCATTAGCTGATAATTATCGATAGACCAATGTCAGTGCATAAACACAAACTAAGGTGAAGGCCAGTATTCATACAACAGTTCAGAAGAAAAACATATCATTACCTGATAATTATCGATAGACCAATGTCAGTGCATAAACACAAACTAAGGTGAAAGTCAGTATTCATACAACAGTTCAGAAGAAAAATATATCATTAGCTGATAATTATCGAGAGACCAATGTCAGTGCATAAACACAAACTAAGGTGAAAGTCAGTATTCATACAACAGGTCAGAAGAAAAACATATCATTAGCTGATAATTATCGATAGACCAATGTCAGTGCATAAACAAAAACTAAGGTGAAAGTCAGTATTCATACAACAGGTCAAAAGAAAAACATATCATTAGCTGATAATTATCGAGAGACCAATGTCAGTGTATAAACACAAACTTAGGTGAAAGTCAGTATTCATACAACTGGTCAGAAGAAAAACATATCATTAGCTGATAATTATGGAGAGACCAATGTCAGTGCATAAACACAAACTAAGGTAAAAGTCAGTATTCATACAACAGGTCAGAAGAAAAACATATCATTAGCTGAATATTATCGATAGACCAATGTCAGTGTATAAACACAAACTTAGGTGAAAGTCAGTATTCATACAACAGGTCAGAAGAAAAACATATCATTAGCTGATAATTATCGAGAGACCAATGTCAGTGCATAAACACAAACTAAGGTAAAGGTCAGTATTCATACAACAGGTCAGAAGAAAAATATATCATTAGCTGATAGTTATCGAGAGACCAATGTCAGTGCATAAACACAAACCAAGGTAAAAGTCAGTATTCATACAACAGGTCAGAAGAAAAACATATCATTAGCTGATAATAGTCGAGAGACCAATGTCAGTGCATAAACACAAACTGAGGTAAAGGTCAGTATTCATACAACAGTTCAGAAGGAAAACATATCATTAGCTGATAATTATCGAGAGACCAATGTCAGTGCATAAACACAAACTTAGGTGAAAGTCAGTATTCATACAACAGTTCAGAAGAAAAACATATCATTAGCTGATAATTATCGAGAGACCAATGTCAGTGCATAAACACAAACTAAGGTGAATGTCAGTATTCAACAGGTCAGAAGAAAAACATATTATTAGCTGATAATTATCGAGAGACCAATGTCAGTGCATAAACACAAACTGAGGTGAAGGTCAGTATTCATACAACAGTTCAGAAGAAAAACATATTCTGCAAATATGTTCGGAATATGACTTATAGATTTAAAGGAGTTGTAGACAAACAAACTGAATTAACAAATGAGCATTGTTTGCTAAGTGAACCTCTAAAATCTGTGAAAAAGGTATTTCACGTATAATTGGCCAAAATCAGGTATAATTAATAACATACTGAAAGTTTGGTTGGAATCTGATAAATAGTTTTTTAGGAGTTCCAGATTAACAAAATAAATGTAACGAAAAATGATGGTGGTTCCATGGAACACCTGTGTGACCTGCGCTACAGAAAAGCCATTTTTGGCCCAGTGAAACTGTAAAATCTGTAAAATAAAATCTTAAGTACCAGGTACAGGTCTAGATTAGGAGATGAACTTATTCTGCAAATTTGCTTGGAATATGAATTACAGTTTGAAGGATTTGCAGTTTAACAAATTGAATTAACAAATGTTGGCCTGGCAAACGTCTAAATCTGTAAAAGCAAAGTGTTTGGTAAAATGAGCATAACCAGATCTGATAAACAACATATACTGAAAGTTTGGTTGGAATCTGACAGACGGTTTTGACAGCTCATTGAAGGAGTCAGATAAACAAACAAAATAAACAAATGAGCTATTTTGGCTCAGTTTAGCTCTAAGATCTGTAAAATTGAACTTAACATATCTGATGCAATAAAACTAAATCAGGCAAACAGTATATCCTGCTATAATTTGGTTGGAATCTGATTTTATAGTGGATTAACAATTAAGCTGTTTGGCTCCACGAAACTCCAAAATCAGTAAAACAAAAATTCTAAGTATCATGTGCACAACTACACCAGGTGGATAACAACATATCCTGAAAGTTTGGATGGAATCGGACTAGCAGTTTTGAAGAAGTTACGGTTCAAAAACCGACAGACGACCCAGGACGACGACGAAAGACAATGGAGAATAATCCTTATGTGTCGACTCTGCTTACAGCAGGCGATACAAAAAATAAAGACGCGTGTATTTCGAAAAATTACGCTTGCGTTTTAAGACTTTATGCGTGAAGAAAGACATTTCACGTATGAATTGCTTAGTATTCTCTGGTCTATATATCGAACCAATAACATGAGAGTCATCCGCACCGAAACACGAAAGCAAAGTTTATATCGACTCTACTGGGCAAGCGATGAGATCTCTAAAAAAGCTCAATAGACAATCAAAAGTGAAATTAGAACTTGGATCAAGATCACACAAGTTTGTATTAATAAAGTAAAGATAACAGTAAACAGTAAATAGATGACAGTAAACAATTGTATGTACGGATAGTTACCAGTATTCTTCATTATAATTCCAATTTTTCCAAAGTGTACACCATGTATCGCTTCTGCCGTAAATACCGCCTTTATACCAATATTTCTAGCCAATGATATGGGAATACAACCATGTCCACTGCACGGATAACATGAAATGAAAACGAAACATTGGCAGAAATTCTGAAATACTTAGACATGTTAGAAGGGCATATATTTTTCTCGTATGTATTGCAAGACAATTAGAATTGTTGCAAAACATACATTTGACATCATAAGACCTGCAAATTTCTGTTGCATTTAACGTGTTTCAGATTTATCTAGAAAAATGGATTCAAAATTTGAGTTGAGCACAATTTTGAATTAGGTAGAAGTAACAAAATAACGAAGTTACTGTAACTTTACTTTCTACATTTCGCCATTACGACAACTTATGTCTCTTCAGTGCTTACATATTAAAAACCTTGGAAATCTGGACATTGAAAGATGTATGAAAGCTAAGATAGAACAAATAAACAGAAGGACTCGAAATTAAAGCCAATTGTATTTATACTATATTTCATTTGTTTTAATTTGACGAGGTTCTAAATTTTATTTTCGAATGATATACTAATATTCTCATGTTATCTCCCTTTTATCTCTCACTTTAGTTGCTATGACAACTTTTATATTTTTTTAACACTCATTACAACTATATTGCACAGTATTGCTGTTTAAACAATTTACTTGGTTACAGCATTGGTCAAGTATTCCTGTGAAATTAGTTACTGGATATCCAGGGAGAATGTCTAGTAAATTACTTAAATTAATGTTAATATGAATACACATGAAAATTACAATATTGATGTATTAATTATGTAATACACAATATTTTTTGTTATATTTATATAATAAAAACAAAAACAAAACAAAAAACCAAAAAACAAAAACAAAAACAACTAGTATTTACTATTTATGTCCGGAATCCTTTGAGACCAAATTTGACTTCGTTACAATTATTTACAATAATTGTGTATTGGCTATTGCAATCAAGTTGTGTATTGACAGTGATTGAGGATATTCATCAATACATACGCATGTCCAACAGAACAGAATTTAATTGTCCATGGATTGTTCCTTCTTTTGATTGTCGGTTCGGTTCTCACTTACTTTACTTAATTAGTGGTGGGTATCACATACAATTATATAGAATGAATACATAGAATTAGATGAATACTTTGGATGAAAGGCGATACAACATGTTATATTGAAATTTGCGAGTTTGTTTCTTTGTGTTACATACAGATACACATTACACACAATTTTAAATTACCTTTTATAACAATTCGATATAATGAATTACTTTCAGCAGTATGTTGTTTGGCTTCTTGTTTCTAAATTCGAAAATTTCAATATTTTCTTTCACTTCATGTTTCAATATACAGAATATATCAATGCGTTTTTCTTTTTGATTGCCTTGTACACTGAAAAAAAGGTAATTGTTAAAAGGATGTTTAGCTCATAATAAGCATTATCATTTATCTTATATCCAAATACTAAAGATTTCAGGTTTATAACATGTTCACCAATATGGAGATATTTTAACAACTTTTTTATTTTCTTTGATTCCATGTTGTTTTATCTTTTAAATATTTACTGTAAAGATTTGTTATGAACAGCAGCAGATTTTGTCCTAGTTTGTTAATATAGACATGATAGAGTTATGTATAAAAGTCCTATTTGCATTCAATTTTCATCATCAGTTTCTAGCAATCTTTTAACCCATTTAATATTAATCGATTTAATATAGGCATCTGTATCAGCCCCCCTTGTAACTAATCTTTTGTTAATATAGAACGTTTTATTTTGTCTTTTTTCCTATCCCATAAAAATTTGTAGATAATATTCTTAAATGTTTGTAAGTACTGCTTATGTACTGTATTATTAGTCACAATGTAAGTTAAACTTGGTAACAACAAGGCTTTTACTATTAATAGTCTACCAATTAATGTAAGTTTTCTTTTTTTCCCCTATTTTCAACTTATTTTGATGTTTTATTTACTATTTTTTTCCCAATTGAGCTTTTGACATTCTTCTTTATTTCGTCCTAAATATATGCCTAAGCTTTTGATTTGCTTGTCTGTCCATTTATTTTTTCAAATTTGTCTTTACTAGTTTTTAGTTTCCCCAGCCAAATTCCATCTGTTTTTTTCAATTAAGTTTCAATCCCGAATAACTACCAAATTGTTCTATTATGTTTATAGCTAGGCTGATATCTTCACGAAAATGCAGAAATAATTTTGTATCATCTGCAATTTGACATATTTTCAATGTTCCACCTTTACCGTCGATGGTAATTTTAAAACCTTTTACTATTTTGTCTTCTCTGAGTCTGGTGGCCATAATTTCGATAGCTATAACAAACATTAAAGAGGAGCAGGGGCATCCCTGCCTTATGCCACGAAAAGCCCTAAAGGGATCAGATATCCACACATTGTTTACAATACAGCTTTTAATATCAGTATACATAGTTTTCACCCATGTAATGTAATTGTTTTTAAACCCGAACTTTTTCAATGATTATATCATAAAATCCAATTCCAGTGAGTCGAAAGCTTTGCGGAAATCTAAAAATAGTATTCCCCCGTCAACGTTGAAATTTTCTGAATGATCAATAAGATCTTGTATCTGTCTAATATTAAAACCAATATATCTTTTTTTGACATATCCCGATTGATCTTGATTCATAATTGATGGCAGAATTTGTCTTAGTCTTTTAGCCAAGATAAAGGCTAAGATTTTTGTATCTATATTGAACAGAGTAATTGGTGTGTAATTATCTAATGACAGAGGGTCATTTTTTGTATAGTAATGAAATAACACTAAAGTTTTGTGAGTAAGTCATTTCCCCTTTTTCGTAGCATTTATTAAACACTTGAACTAAAATGTATTTCATATTTTCACAAAATTTCCTAAAAACTCGACTGTAATTCCATCTAATCAGGGAGTTTCATCTAGTTTCATTTTAAAAACAGCATTTTTACATTCTTTTAAGTTAATTTTTCCTTCATATTTATTGCTTTCGGTTTCATTTAATTTTTTAGTAATCTTTGTTTTATCTATGTACTTAATTATATCATCTTTATATGAATCAGAGCTTGTATACAGTTTTTTTTGTAATAATCAACCTCCAGATCTAGTATTACATCTTGGTTTTTGGTTGTGGAGCCATTAGAATTATAATGTTCATTAATTACTTTTTTTGGTTTGACGCGCTTTTTCTAAACCCAGAAAATAGGCATTATTTTTTTCTCCTTCCTCAAACCACTTAACTTGAGACCTTTTTTGCTGACCTTTGATTTTTGCTTTGTATAGATTACCTAATTCATCCTCTATTTCTGTTATTTCATCTTTTAAATTTTGATTTATTTCTTTTCTTTTGTCTGATATTTGATTTAAAGTACCAAGCTGCTGCTCTAATTCTGAGTTTTTAGTTTTGTGTTTACTGTATTTTCTTTTACAATAATCTAAACTTGCATTCCTAATTTCTATTTTCGTATTGTGATTCATTTTCATTGTTTGTAATATTTTTTGTAATTATATTAACATATTCCTCATCATCTAATATAATATAATTAAACTTCCAATATCCCCGACCTTAATCCCTCTTACTGTATTTATTAAGTCTCCCAAACGAAGTTTGATGAGACTTATCGTTTTTATTCAATTCTTATTAAGTCTCCCAAACGGACCCCCCTGGAAAACTTTTTCCTGAGTCCACATTTAGATATATGGGGTTAACATCCTACAAAGTTTCAAAGCTCTAGCTCTTCGTTTGGGAGACTTAATAATAAGAATTGAGTATTCAATTCTTATTATTAAGTCTCCCAAACGAAGTTGGGAGACTCATTGATTTTGTTGCGTTTCTTCTTATTATTTTTCTTCCATCCTTCTTTATTCCGGTCGCGATGAACTTGTCCGAACCAGATCTCAGAGACCATAACACCTAGAGCTTTGAAAATTTGTAGGATGTTAACCCCATATATCTAGATGTGGACTCAGGAAAAAGTTTTCCAGGGGGTCCATTTAGGGTACATTTGGGGGTCTCAAAAGGGTGGGGTTGTCCAATGTTAACCCCATGAGAAAATGAATTTTGAACGTTTTGCACCATATTTCTCACTGTATCTCAAAAACGTTTAATACTAGCTCAATGAAACTTCATAGGAACGATGTTTGTCTTGTAAGAAAGAGTTCCATGGTATTGAAAATTTCAAAATAACACCGTTGCCATGGAAACCAGACCAAAGGATGGAATTTTTTGGAAAATAGTAGTTTTTGTTGATAATAGTTTTGAATACAGCAATATGTATTACTTAGATTTTAAGGGGAACCCATGTCAAATTGTTTTGGAAGGGGGCTTAAAATTAATTGTAATGGATTGGTAAATCTCAAAATAACTATGGTTGCCATGGAAACTAGCCAAAAACTTAGAATTTTGAGAAAATCGTAATTAATGTTGATAATTGTTAATTGTTATATTTTTATTACAGCTATATGTATTACTTAGGTAATAAAGGGTACCCCTACCCAATGTTTTTGAACCAAGGTATGAAATTGGATGTAAAGGATAATAGTGCATTTGGTTGCCATGGAAACCAAGCAAGAAACCTATAATTTTAAGAAAAACGTGCTTTCTTCTGCATGTAATGTTTTGATTTCAGCAATATGTGTAAACTAATTTATAAGGGGAACCCCTGCCCAAATTGTTTTCTTGAGGGAGTCTCGTAATCCGATATGGGAGTTCGTTTGGGAGATTTTTGTGTTCCGCTTGCGAACACAGTTATCACCTGTTCAGTCTCCCAAACGAAGTTGGGAGACTTATTAAGTCTCCCAAACGAAGTTTGGGGAGACTTATTGTTTTTACTCAATTCTTATTTTTATTAAGTCTTCCAAACGAAGTTTGGGAAGACTTGTTGTTTTTACTCAATTCTTATTATTTTTCTTGTTCTTCTTGTCTTTCCGCCTCAAAATTTGTTCGACCATTTTCTCGGAAACTAATGGTCCGATCTTCACCAAACTTCACATGAAGATGGACCCCTATCCCAAAAGGTGCAAACAGGTCTTGGAATTTTCAAAATGGCACCGGTTTCCATGGAAACGACAAAAAGGCGGGAAAATGAAAGTGCTCAGAATTGGATGAAACTTTACAGGAAGGTTGCTTAGGACACGAGGAATTGGTTTCTGGTCTCCAAGACTTCAAGTTGGCACCGGTTGCTATGGAAATGGCAAAAAAGGCGGGAAAATAAAAGTGCTCTGATTTGGATTAAACTTTACAGGGAGGTTGCTTAGGACATGAGGATTTGGTCTCTGGTCTCCAAGACTTCAAAATGGTGACTGTTGCCATGGAGACCCAAAAAAGGCGGGAAAATTAAAAATGCTTAGAATTGAATAAAACTCGGCAGAAAGGTTGCGTAGCTTGTGTGGCAGTGATTGGTAGCCCTGATTTCTGATTTGGGAGTTCGTTTGGGAGACTTTTGTATCAGCATCCTGATACAGTTATAAATTTTTGTTTTTGTTGCGTTTCTTCTTTTGATTCTTCTTTCTTTCTTTATTCTCGTCCGGATGAAGTTGTCCGAAACGGATCTCAGAGACCATCAGACATAGAACTTTGAAACTTTGTGGGAAGTTAGCCCCATATAGCTAGTTGTGCAAGACACAAAAAAATATTCCAAAGGGGGTTCATTTAGGGTACATATTGGGGGTTCAAAAAGGGGTAGGGTCGCCAATGTTAACCCAATGGAAAAATGAAATTTTGGATATTTTTCAACATATTTCTCACTGTATCTCAGAAACTATTAATTCTAGCTCCATGAAACTTCATCGGAAAGCTATTTTTAATGTAAAAAAGGGTTCTACAGCATTAGAAATTTCAAAATAACTTCAGTTGTCATGGAAACAAAACCAAAAAATTGAAATTTTGAGAAAAAAGTAGTTTATGCTAATGATTATTTTGATAACAGCAGTGCATATTATATATGTTATAAAGGGAACCCTTGTCAATTTTTTTGTAAAGGAGGTCTGAAATTGAGTGTTATGGACAAAAAAGCATTTGGTTACCATGGAAACAAACTAGAATCTTATTTTTTGTTGTTGAAAAATCTGGTTTTCTGATTAAAAAGAAGGAATTTTGAGAAATATATATTACATAGCTTATAAGGGGAACCCCTGCCCAATTTTTTTTGGAAGGAGGTCTGAAATTGGGGGTAATGGACAAAAGAGCATTTGGTTGCCATGGAAACAAAGCCAAAATCTTTTTTTTTTGGAAAAATCTGGTTTTCTGATGAAAAGAGAAGGAATTTTGAAAAATATTTATTACATGGCTTATAAGGGGAACCCCTGTCCAATCTTTTTTGGAAGGAGGTCTGAAATTGGGTGTAATGGACAAAAATGCATTTGGTTGCCATGGAAACAAAACCAGAATCTTATTTTTTTTTTGGAAAAATCCTGTTTTCTGATAAAAAAGGGATTTTGAGAAAGATGTATTACATAGGTTATAAGGGGAACCTCTGCCAAAATTTTTTTGGAAGGAGGTCTGAAATTGGCACAAAAGCATTTGGTTGCCAAGGAAACAAAACCAGAAACTTTTTTTGGTCAAAAATTGGGTGTAATTGACAAAAGAGCATTTGATTACCATTGAAACAAAACCAGAATTTTTTTTTGGGGAAAAAATCTGGTTTTCTGATAAAAAAAGAAGGAATTTTGAGATATTTGTATTACATAGGTAATAGGGGGAACCCCAACTCAATTTTTTTGGGTGTAATGACAAAAACAAACCATTACATAGCTTATAAGTGGATTCGCTGCCCAAATTCTCTTTGGAAAGAGGTCTGAAATTGGTTGTTATGGTCAAAGAATATTTGGTTGCAATGGAAACAACACCAGAAACATTTTTTTCTGGGAAAATTAGGTTTTCTGATAAAAAAGAAGGAATTTTGAGATATATGTATTACATAGATAAGAAGGGGAACCCCAACCCAATTTTTTTGGAAAGGGTCTGAGTTGGGTGTAAAGACAAAAAAAAGCATTTGGTTGCCAAGGAAACAAATCCAGAACTTTATTTTTTTTAAATTGGGGTTTCTGTTATAAAATGAAATTTTGAGAAATATGTATAGCATAGGTTATAAGGGGAACCCCTGCCCAAATTTTTTAAAGAAGGAGTTTTGAAATTGATTGCAATGGATGGGGAAATTCAAAATAACTATGGTTGCCATGGAAATATACTAAAAACGTTAAATTTTGAGAAGATCGTAATTACTGTTGATAATTGTTAATTGCAGTGTTTTTATTACAGCTATATGTATTACTTAATTATTTAAGGGGAACCCCTGCCCAAATTTTATTTTGAAACAAGGTAAGAAATTGGATGTAAAGGATAAGTGTGCATTGTGTTGCGATGAAAACCAAGCCAGAAACCTATACTTTCGAAAAAAAAAACGTATTTTCTTCTGCATGTAAAAATTTGATTTCAGCAATATGTATAAACTAATTTATAAGGGGAATCCTGCCCAAATTTTTTTCCAGAGGGAGTCTCGAAATACATGTAGCTTGAAATCAGATATTGGAGTTCGTTTGGGAGACTTTGTGTTTCGCTTGCGAACACAGTTATCACTTGTTAAGTCTCCCAAACGAATTTTCAACTTTGTCTGATTTCAACAAAATTTGATTTCTAGGTAGATTTTGATGCTGCGAACAAGCAGGAATCATCGAATTGGCTGTCAGGGGCGACATCAGCTATTGCTTGCAATTGCAAATCTAGTTATTATTATTATTCATTATTGTTTCTTTCTTCCACCTATTTTTGTCTGGTGGTTGTCTCTGGGATGCTTCAACAGATGTCATTGATACCTGGCACAAAGTTGGACCACTATAAGAAGATGTGCATGCACCACCAAAAATTTTCAAAATGGCCGCCATTTTCAAGATAGCCGCCAAAATACGTCAAAATTTCAACGTTGTCCGATTTCAACGAAAATTGATTTCTATCTAGATTTTGACGCTTCGAATAAGATGGCAGGGGCGACATCAGCTATTGCTTGCAATTGCAAATCTAGTTAAGTCGCCCAAACAAAGTTTGGCGACTTCTTGTGTTTGCGCCGTTTATTATTATTTTTCTTCTTCTTCTTGCCATCATCTTGTCCAGTCAAATTCTCGGAGACTAATTGCACTTCACAGAAAGGTAGATGTTCATCCCAAGATGTGCATGTGGGTATTCAAATTTTCCAAATGACCACAACCATTGGTCACTTTGAACTTTGACCCTAAATCTCTTAATTGGGTTAACTGGGAAAATGTTTGTTAGGTAATGACGGACCTTCGGTATTTTTGAACCGAAACTCTATGGTCAACCATTCAGGAGTTATGCCCCTTGAAAGTTTCGTCACACCTTTTAAGTAGGTTTTTCTCGAAAACGGTTAGAGATAGAAACCTGAAACCTTTACCGTTCAACTTAGGTAATATGTGTTACATTAAAATGCCAAGGTCAAAGGTCACCGGTCACTTTGAACTTTGACCCCAGACCTTGTTTTTGTAATAACTCTTAAACCGTAAAAGATAGCTGGTGAAATGTGATGGAGAAAATATGCGTCTTGTTAAGATCTACATTTATTACATGGGTCCAAAATTATTGGACCAACCGTTTTTGGTCTATGGACCGAAAACAGATTTTGGTTTGGTGTCCGATTTGGGGTTTTTTTGCGTATAGCTCAAATACTATTGAAGATACAAAAAGACATATAACATACAAAATGTTCAGAAAGATGCGACCTTCAAAATGATGTCAAGGTCAAAGGTCAAGGTCACAGTCCAAAAACTTTATATCACGTTAAAGTATCAATTAAAACACATATTAAGCTTGGAATGTTGGTTTCATTGATGAATCAATAATTAGAACATTATGACGCAACTTCCTTTCTGACGCAATAAAGAAAATATTTCAACCTGATTTGATTTAAACATATTTATTTGCTAAAGAATAAGCATGTTTAAATCATGTTTAAATTTCAACCTGCGAATCAAAGCACTACTAGCACTGGAAGACGAAAACATAATGAGTTTCAAACACTAATTCTGATATGAGGAATAAAAAAAAAATTAACTCCGATACATTATTACAATCATTGATGATAAATTTACAACACAACATTCTTTAATAGCAATTGAGTATGGAATCTGGTTTGGGTAGACTTGTGTTTTCATGCAAACATATCATCACTCGTTCTTCTTGTTCTTATTGTCTTTCCGTCAAAATTTTGTCCGCGCGTTTTCTCAGAGACTAATGGTCCGATTGATTGATTGATTGATTGAATATTGTTTAACGTCTACTCAGCAATATTTCAGCTATATCAAGACGAGAACAAGTTTGTTGATAAATAATCACTTTGGGGTATGGAAATGGCCATGGGATGGAAATTTCTGACTGCCACTGGAAAAGTAGGGTGAAATCGTCAAGGGCGGGGAATTTAGCCTTGTAGCCGATCACCTACGGACCACCCCAAAAAGAGCTTGCTACAAGGGTTCTTTAACGTGCAGGAAGCGTGGCATTTCTTCCAACACGTGGACCTGAGTTTACATCCCATCCGAAAGATGGGTTGTGTATTTATTAATCCCGCACAGCCACGGAATGGGTCCTATTTCTATATCCCGGGACCCTCGGGGACTAATGGTCCGATCTTGACCAAACTTCATAGCAAGATAGGCCCTTATCTGGAATGGTGCAAGAAGGTTTCGGAATTTTCAAAATGGCACCTGTTGCCATGGAAACGGCAAAAAAGGCGGGAAAATCAAAGTGCTCAGAATTAAATGAAAATTTAGGTTGCTCAGGACATGGGAATTAGGTTTCCGGTGTCCAAAGCTTCAAAATGTCATGGACACGGCAAAAAGGCGGGAAAATGAAAGTGCTCAGAATTGGATGAAATTTTACAGGAAGGTTACTTAGGACATTGGGAATTGGTTTCTGGTCTCCAAGACTTAAGACTGGCATCTGTTACCATGGAAACAGCAAAAAAAGCGGGAAAATCAAAGTACTCGAAATTCGATGAAAATTTACAAGACGGTTGCTTAGGACATGAGGAATTGGTTTTTGGTCTCCAAGACTTCAAAATGTCATCCGTTGCCATGGAAACAGAAAAAAGGCGGGAAAAATTAAAGTGCTTAGAATTGAATGAAACTCAACAGACAGGTTGCCTAAGATGTCCTGAAGTGTTTTTCAGCCTGGATTTCTGATTTGGGAGTTCGTTTGGGAGACTTTTTTATCAGAATCCTGATACAATTATAATTTTTTTAATGAAATAGCATTATGATCTGTAAATTTTAGACTAATTGGTCTTATATCACAAGATTTGCAATTTTTTGTACTTCAGTTGAAATTATGAAAAAATCTACCCTTGTAGATTCAGATTTATCCTTTCTACACCATGAAAATTGTATTTTACCTTAATTTTTTTCTCTCCATATGTCGACTAATTTGCAAGACTTAATGACAGACTTCAAAACGTTTACAGGTTTTTCATTTTTACTACATTTCCCATTATTTTTTGTAGCTAAACTTGATAAAATATTATTGAAATCACCCCCAATATTTTTTTTAATTTTCGATTGTGATTCTAATATTCTCTAATATTAGAATTATATCCCATTTCAATAACTTCAACCTAAGTTGTTAAACCAATTCTTTTTTTATCTATTATTATTAATTTATTTATATCTTATTATGAATCTAATTCTAATATGCTCAAACTATTGGAGTTATCTCTTTTTTATCTCTAATTTAAGTTGCTATGGCAACTGTATATTTAATTATTATTTTTTTAAACTGTTTCTGGGTAATTTAAGAAAATTTTTCCAGTAATAATGTTTTGATTCTCCGTTTTCAATCACAAATTTTATTATTCCAGATAGAATAACGACTAGATGCACGACAAGGAACCCATACGAGAGTTGGAAATCAACAGAAATTATTTTTCGTTGAACGTACTTTTATAAATCTTCGTAGGCGATTTGTTTCCCACCGAGGAAAATGTGACACACGGAATTGTCGGGCGCGTTTCTTGTTTCATATGCAATAACAAGTATCCATGATGTTCAGAAGTAGCATCTGCAAAAGCTTAAAAAAAAACAAACAAAAAACTATCATTATGATTTCTAGGATACATCTGTGGAGCTAAACTCTGGATCTGTGAAGCATGTCTTGAATTTTTAAGGACCACCTTGTAAATTCAAACTGATGGTTCGGTGATGTTTTACTTTATGAAAAAGATTCTGTTCAATATACATTACACTGATGTCTCGGTGATGATTCTTTTTTGTGAATAGGGAAGCAATCCGGTCGTCGGTGTCTGCCATATGCATTAAGTCGTCGATGATGACTAAATGTCTCTCGTTCCGATTCAATAGTGCTCCCTCATAATAGTCGACACCGTCTATGGTGTTATATATAGGAACTGATCTTCTTCAAAACACCAAAGAATATCCTGAGCAAGGAGAGACATCATGCAGCGAATGTTGTGTGAAGGCATTTTTTGTCTAAAGACATTGAATCCTCTCAGCTATATACAATACTTCATCGCATCTGATCTCCACTGAGCTTCAGTATTATACTATAAAGTATTTAACACGGCAAATTAAAGAACGAAACAAATTACCGAACAGATTTTTCAAGAGCCGAAGTCCCATAGGCAAGTAGACAAAGAAGATATACAACCACCGGGAAAATTGTCAACATCAATGGTCCTGACTTTGTACAGGCATTTCAAAAGAAATTATTGGTTAAAACTGTTTTATGGCTATCCAAATATTTATACTTAAACTAATCCGAAATTCTGATTGTCGTAAACGAATGATCAAGTAACGCAGTTATTCACGAATGCACGCAGCGCATGAGTGAATTACAGCGTTTTTCGATAATGAGTTGAATATTTTCGATAATCAGAATCTAGGATTAGTTATTGTTTTTATTATATATATCAGTTTTCACATATTTAATGGTTCAGTTTAATATTCTTTTCACGAACTACGTTTTCCATGTCAATCCGCTAAGACGTTTACTTAACAACAACGTTGACAACGTCTATTATGACGTCATTTCCTAGAGTGAAATTATGGAAAATAATTTCACAGTAAATTATCACTTTTATTTCACTGAGAAATTTCAATATTTTACCGTCCTCTATATAATAACTTTTATTGCAGTATGTGTAGTAGCAGCTCAACAGCATCGTAAACAGTCATCCCTTTATAAAATACAAAATGAATCTTGAATCTCAGTTCGGACCGAAACTTCACATTTTCCTCAAAAAACTTGTATCTATTGAAGAATTTTTCAATGATCATATGAGACGGAATTTATCAAGGCGGTTACGGAGATTACTATGTCTAATGAGATATTCTATCTTTCACGTAACGAATGAACAGTGAAACGTACATTTTGTAAGCAACAGAAATGGATTATTAAGGGAAATTGATTTTTTGGAAATTAAAATCGTCCCTTTTGTCGTAAATTTTAGTACTGAGATAATCATTTTTGTTAAATTGAGGTGTAAATACGAAAAAAATGTAGATCTAGCTGTTTCTGTCGTATCCTCTATCTCTAGCTCTGGAGGTTTTATTAATGGGATCGAGTTAACAAAAGATATTTTATAAATGAAGGAACATCATCAATGAATCTATAAGGGATATCAAAAGATCTAGCATCTTTTATTATAAGATGTTTTATGAGTCGTTGAAGGAATTCAGTCTCGTAGGAATATAAAAACAAGTCTGAGAAGTCTGAGAAGAAGAGCACAATTTGTGCCCAACTTGCTTTTGATAAATGGCAACTTCAAATTAACAAATATACTATCAATAAAAAAAAACAAGCTCGATACAAAACTGCTTTTCATGGTAGCTTACTACATGTATCCCTTTCAAACTGGTTTTTGAAAAAGATGGGAATTTATAATCTAATACATGTACAACATTTTTGAATCGGCAAAGGATTTTTGGATGATACCTTTGCTTCTCATGGGATTTTTCCCTTAAAAATGATATTTAAACGGGAGTTATAGCAAAATTACCGAATTTAGTTTTCAAGAGCCGAAAAGACAAATCAGAAGAAACCACAGGAAAAATTGTCGACCGCAATGTTCCGGACTTGGTACACGCATTTGGAAAGAAATGGTGGGTTTAAATGGTTTTGAAACATGCCAATCCTCCCCTTCCATGGTGGTAGTGTCCGGTAGCAACTGAACAGGAATTTGCTATTGAAAGGTCATAGACAGTAAAAAGAACTTATCATCGCAGTACATAAATGTACTAAGTAAAAAAGAATCTTGAATCAGAGCTCGGATCGAAACTTCAAATTTATTTCACTAGGTACTATTAAAGAAGGCTTTTTAATGATCGTATGAGACCGAATTTTTTTAAGCCTTGATTAATAATGCGATCAGAGAAATAATTATGCGTAATGATAATGTCTTCTGCTATACTGGCATAATGAATCAACCGTGAAACTCCGTAAGCAGGTGAAGCTGGTCTATTACTGTCCATGTAAGGGAAATTGATTATTTTGAAATTGAAATTGTCCGTTTTGTCTTAGAATTAAAAACTGAGATGACTATTTTGCGTAAAATTCATGATCTAAGTCCAAAACGATGTAGATCTAGTGGTTTTGTCATTTCCAGTAACTTCAGTTTTGTTATTCCTTCATCTGTAGTTATGGCGGATATTTAATGGGATCAATTTAGCAAAATATGCGTTATTGATGGAAAAAACATAATCATTGTACGACGAGCGTGACGATTTCGACTTTTCAATAGTAAACTTCCCGTTTTTTTAGCAGTAATATTCCCACATCTCCGGCAAATGGCGTGTACATTTCACAACTCATTGATTTTGGCATTACATTTAGATCATTTTGTGTGTACATATTTGATTTTATGGTCTTCAAAACGTTTTTTCTGCTCTGAAGAGACATAAGTTATCGAAATGCGCATATGCAGAAACAAATTCATAGCAATTTCAGTATTGTATAGTTTGTTCAGCGATTTTGTCAACAGAGCGAAATTACTGTCTCAAAAACTTATAGGTCAAGGGTATGTTCAGTCACAGTTAAAATTGTCACTACAGAAGTTTCACGGCCACGATTTGACAGACCATTACAATGTTCCTGTTTCACAATGAGAACAGATATCTTTTGATAGATCCAGAGTTTGTTTCCGGACTGACTTACACCGACTGTGACACAACCGGACTTTTCACTGGCAGTGTGACGGTTGCCACGCGTGAAGCAGATCATGCTAACCCTTCCGGATGATTCATCCGATTTTGCAGTGGGAGTTCACACTGTCAGTGCTTTATTTTTTGTGTTGTCTTGTATCTCACACTGTCATTCTTTAGTTTTGTCTTCGTTGATGATGTTTGTGGT
Organism: Modiolus philippinarum; assembly: GCA_002080025.1. NCBI lineage: Eukaryota > Metazoa > Mollusca > Bivalvia > Mytilida > Modiolidae > Modiolus > Modiolus philippinarum. The sequence continues at coordinate 109,126 of MJUU01068081.1, read as the reverse complement.
ACCAATTTGTCCCTGTAATTGACCAAATAATAAATAGATTTACAATTTTTTTTTAAAACTCTTACCTTGGTACTGTTTGAAGGTTAACTAACACGTACCATGGATTTGAATTTGTTTTGTCCTAGAGAGAGAAAATGACATTAACCAATCAGCCACAAAACAATTTTTTTCAAAACCATAATCCTATTGGTTATATGACTGGTGCCATACGTGGAGCAGATCATGGTTAACATTCCGGAGCACCTGATGAAACCTCAGTTTTTATAGGGGTCCACACTACTAGTGCTTCAGTTTTGTGGCGTTCTTGTTCATTTTTGTTTATTTATTTTGTCTTTGTCTCAATTTGCTGTGAATTGCCGTGAATTCCGATTCATGATTTTAGAATTTCCCCCCTTTCCTTGTTCTTGCTTCGGTTTGCCGATGTATCTGTAAATGAGACTGAGGGATCGAGCATCTTTAATCTTTTGATTTGTGTAAAAGAAAATCAGTCTCGTAAGATTATAAAAGTCATATTTATTATCAATTTTATGGTATCATCACACATGAGTGATTTTGCCCTTAAAATAAATAAAATTTAAGTCATATATGGCCTTATTATTGATTTCATGTGTGTCTATAAATTTTTGAAAACATTTTCGTATGGTCAGGCATGAATTATTTTTCCCTAAAAACACTGCTCCTCAAAATACAGAAGTTACTGTACATTTTAGTTTCTGCATATGGCCATTTTGACGAATAACAAAATACAGAAGTTACTGTGAATTTAGGTTTTGCATATTCTCATTTCGACAACATATGTCTCATCAGTGCAGATCAAATTAAATATTTGGAAATCTATAAACCTAAATATGTGTAAAAGCTGAAAGAGAACAAATTATCAATCCGATCTATATAGGAAAGCCAAAATCAGCTCAGGACAGAACCACGGGCACCAATCTCACAATTCATAACATTTCGTTATGAAAGGAAAATCGTAATAATAATATCCTGTTATGAGTGATGATATTGAAGTCACCGCTCCGAAATGCAAGTACCATTATTTATCATCATATTACCCTAAACTACATGTGTTTTTAAAAATCGGAGAATGTAGTTCGATCGCTATTAAGTCAAGAATTATATACATACAAAAATCTTATTAAACAGTAACGTATCGTTTGCTGAATTACTGTTTTTGTTGGGTTGAACTTGTCAAATTTTTGACAAACAGTCCGAGTTTTCCTTTTTCTCATAATCAGCAATATTTAATTCATATATTTTTATACGTCCGATTGTAATATTTACACTTTTGCCTTGATATGTTCCTTGACACTAAAAAGATAATATTTTATATGAAATTATAAATTTTGTGAATCGTTATGTGTGATGATATCAGGTTATGAGTTGTGAGATGTTTTATGAGTAATGTGACTAAAGGACAAAGTAAAATCGCCACTCCAGAAATTGTTATGAGTTGTGAGATTGGTGCCCGAGGGAGCTATGCAAGAGGGAGATACTCCGTAGGTCGAGTCAACATTGGACCCCATGGAAAAAGCGTTGCAAGTTTTTCTTAAACAAGTCCAATAAGTACCAAACTTTGTCATAATGATTCCTAAAAAGAAATCTTGTTGGTCTGTACTTCGAAGATGAAGGCCAATGGTGGGTGGACATTATTGAGTATTAAAATACGCATGCAAAGATCGTCTCTGAAACTAAGCCACTATCAACTCAAACAAATATCAAACAGATACCTACGTCATCCAAGATTGTTTCAATCAGGGAATATGGTTTTCATTGGGTCCTATAAAAACACATTCAAAGGTCTTTTTTGAAACTTACATTTGAATAATAACCAAAAGTAGTCACAAATAATGGTCCCTAGATTGCCCCTCCCGGAAACGGTATCTGGCAAGTCTATACTTCATCCAAGATGGCCGTCAACTTGGAACGTAATTCAACACGTGACCCTATAGAAACACATTCAAAGATTTTGACCTCTAAATCCTTAGTAAAGATGTAACCAAACCAGATCAAGTCCTTCAAACATTTTCTAGCAAACTGCACTCTATCCATGATTGCAACAAGTGGGGCTTTAGAATAACATTGGGTCCAATTTCATTTTATTTTACAATTTTTTAATCTCTTAACTTTGATTTAGAATGTCGTGATGACGACTTTAAATATTTTTTGTTTCTCGATTGATATTAGATGTATGCTCTTTATGTACTTCAGTTATGATGTACTTTGTCGTGAAAGAATTTCTCATATGGATATACTATTATGCTTTCAAATTTTGGCATTTATTGTTGTAATTTTGACGATAAATGCCCTGTATTTGTCTTTATGCTGTAATCATCAATTATCCTTGGACACTAGAGGTTTTGTCGGGCAACGGATGACAGTGATTGTAAGAGAACAGTTTAATTAATGTTTGTAGACAATCTGCATCCACGACAAGAAAAAATATAGATGAAGCGTTGTTCGACATTTAGCAAAGAACCGGTGCTAGGGGCCGTCTTTAACTTTCTATGAGGTATGAGCAGACCTTATTGTTGAATGCGTCATGGTGACTTCATGATGAAGAACAACAATAAAAGTGTTGTTCTTTTGCTTGTTTTTTTTCCATTTATTTGTAGGGATTTTGTCTCATTTGCACTTAATCCAAATCATTTCAATTTTCGTAATTACGACATAAAATGTCGAGACTTATTGGCAATTAGCAAACTTTTAGTTGCTGTTACAGATCATTTTAATAATATGAAGATCAATTAAAACAATTCAAAATATTTCACTCTTGTATGTAGACTTTTGTGCAGTATAATTGATGACATTTTTTCAATATTTTTGCATACGGTTGAGAAGTTGGCTATTCAGATGAATGTCGTGTGACATTTACGTTTTTGAGTACACCCTGTATTAACTCAAGGATGTTTATTTTGTAAATGTATTATGTCTTTTATCTTAGTCCATCTCTTTGTGTTGCATAATTTTCCATGATTCGTTACTTTGATTTATGTAATATACTTGTTTTACTGAATATAACCAAGTTTGTGGCCAAATTAAAATTGAACACCAGTGTGGTTATATACTTTAATTGACATGTGAACGATATGTGCCAAAAACACAGTGATTATTATCAAGAAGATGTCAGTTCAAAATTGATCTGAACAACATACGCGTACATTGTACTGAACGTCCAGGCAATAATGAGTTTGGAAATAAAACTATTACTTAGACGTGATAATCGAAATACTTTTACATATACGTAAATTGTAACGATACACTCCCTGTCTGATAACTTCTTGATATCACTACACGTAACAATTTACAACGGAAATTTGTCATGCATTTGTACCTTTCACAATATTCCATAATTTTATTGAATACAATATATGATACACATTATTCAAAATCTTCAAGGGATATCTCGAATATCCTTAGTTGATTTTTTTTTATGTAGAGATGAACGTTAGTTACATTTAAACAGAATATAACGATATCCAGGCTGAAATGTGCTGAATTATTACTCTAAAATCATCTGTTGTTGTGAATGTTCTTATAATAGAAATATCCAGAGAAGTGTCTAGACGAGTTTGTCAATTTCCATCGAAAACCAATTGTGATTGTTTGATTGGCAATTACACTTTTTTGTACAAATAGGTATTTGATGACGATGTACCTATTTGTATAAAAAGGTGTAATTGCCAATCACAATCTTTTTTTCATAAACATAAACTTCAAGTTTACAGATGATATATCAAAGGTTTTTGTGGTCAAGTGTCGACAGTACCTAGTTTTAAGGGTATTCACCAGTCCAATAGCCAGACTTGTCAGGCAGGAAAATTTACTTAGCGATTTATATAAATTAACTGTTTTATCAAAATTCCAATCCCTTAAAAATACTACGGCTTCATTTCGTGTATGACACTCGGTGGATGTCCTTAGTACTGGATCTGGCTTCCTATTTCGGCATTTTTGGTAACGAGTACTTTTTTGTTTACAATTTTTCGATTATGGCTTTCCATATCATTTGATTTTAATGCTGCTGATGAGAGGTTACTCCTTGAAACACGTGCACAGCATAACTAAATTTACTGTTCGTTTTTGCAACTTTGGTATTTTTGTATTTTTAAACTAAAGTTAAGGCGTAAACAGGACGAACATTTCTAAAATCCAATGACAAATATCAGGCCATTCCCAACAAAGAATTGCTGGACTCTCGCAGTCTATATGTTGAGATTAACTGGTGTTGCGAGTATTTAACAACTTTGAACTCTGAAGAAACATGTGAAATTACAAACTAATGTGGTAGTATGATATTTGATTGATTTAATCAAATATCAGATAGCACTTATATTTAGTTTAGTGTAGTTAGTTAGTTTTTAATTAGTTATACTTAGTTTTAGTATTTAGAAGTATAGTAGTATATAGACTTCTTTTCTACGTTCTATATTTTCCCTTCACATAACCTCTCTTCATGATGTTACTTTTGGTGGGAAATTTCTATTGTTTCTATTGGTCAATTTCACAGGAAGTCAGGTCAACTAGATTACTCTTTGTTTAGACTGTAATGGAGAAAGTTGTCAATTTCTCTCCTGCCTGACATTTCCATAGTAGTGAAACCATACTCAATCATATTCAACTATACTTTATCCTACTTTATCTTGGGTACATCAGTTTCACACTACAGGTCAGTTATTTTCATATTTCTAACCAGAAACTAATATTTTATCCTGTTATTGTTTGAATGAGAGATGAATGAATGAGTAGAATGTATGAGGGTAGAGAAAGTGATTAAATCATAATAAAATGATAATTCTTAAATGCATAAATACTTTAATTCATACATAAATAACTTCAGTTCATATAAATAAATCATTTGATAGAAATAAATCAGTTTTACATAAATCAGTGCATATAATATATACAGAGGCAGTTAAATTTTACACATAATGGAGTAAATGATTTACAATCAATCGGTATGATTTGATATATCATACAGGTACTGAACAATGTATATTTTTATTATGTGTGAGGTAAAAGTCCTGAATATTGAATATGAATGTTAATTTTATATTATTCAGGATGTTATATTGAAGACCAGCAGCCATTGTATTTTTTACTATTGCTGGAGGTTTCCATTGAGCTCAGATGTAGTACATGTACCTATATAACAGATAAATGGTAAGAATACTGTTCTGTGTATTTTTTTTTCTATTTCATTTGGTTATGTTAATTTTAGTTAGCATGCTGTTTGAATGTATTTTTCTTATTTACATATATTTCTAAGTCACAGTCACATATTTCATATAATAAATATATGGAAGTATTTGTACATACAACAAGACATATTTCATGAAGTTATGGAGTATTGGATATTTGAATTTATATTGAGACACAGGAATATTTTAGAGTTATTCCCCTTTGTATAGTTAGTTGGAATAGAATGTGACATACTGTGACAGATTACTTATGATTTTCATATTTGTATTTTGTAGGGTATTTATTTATCTACACATCTGTAATAAAATCTATATAGTACCCTAGAAGTGTTCCTTTGTGTTATTGAAGCCTTTGGGACCTGTTAAACTAATAATATTGAAATAACAAAATACCGAAATCGCTGTTAGTTTAGTTTCTGCATATGCGCATTTCGACAACTTATGTCACTTCAATACAGATCGAATCAAAGTTTTGGAAGTCCATTTACCAAAATACGTGAAAGAGAACAAGTAACCAATAGGGTGTAAAGAGAAAAGTCTTAATTTAGCTAAGGAGAGAGCTAAATATGTATGCTTGAGGGAAATACTCATTAGTTTTAAACAAAATTGTGTAAAATTTGGATATGCAGGTTTTGAAATAAAATCAGTGTTCGTGTCAGCATCAAAGTACCGACTACTGGGTTGGTGAGTACCGAAGAGAACTCAAAGTCCAACAGCAGATGCGTCGGCTCAGAGTTATGAATAACAAATACCGAAGTAACTGTTGATTCATTTTCAACATGTGCGCATTTCGATAAATTATTTCCCTTCAGTGCAGATCGAATCGAAATATTTGGAAGTCCATGAACCGAAATACCTTTAAAAGTTTATAGAGAACAAATAACTGATAGGGTCTAAACAGAAAAGCCTAAATTCAGCTAAGGACAGAATTATGCATGAAGGGGATTCTTCTAAGTTTAAAACACAATTTTGTAAAAAAAACAACGGCAGTAGAATACCGAAGGAACAAAGCACAAGAATACACAAATCGAAGTCCAGAGACAAGGCAAAGGCAAGAACACCAGAAGACGGAAGACCAAAGACACCACATACCCACAAAACACACGAACATTACATATACAACACAAAAA
>MJUU01068081.1:81051-102782 GCA_002080025.1 Modiolus philippinarum | reverse complement strand
TTGTGTTGTATATGTAATGTTCGTGTGTGATTAATGAAAGGAAGATAACAGGAAACACTTACAATGGCCGAACATTGCAATCACATGCCACAATCAACCAGGGAACTGTACAAGAAAAACAATAAAATGATAACTGTTTTAATACGACCTGACGGGTAGTCAAGTAGTAATTTTGTTGTCCGTCTTTTAGGCTGAAGAAATAAAAAAAACTCTGGTGATGAGAGTGACCTGTTACTTAAGTCATTAAGAACTGCACACATGTCAGTTGTCTTCCCTGAGGTATCTCTATGATCAACATTGACAGGGATGATCTTGGCGCATGATCATGATTTGCATGTGATGTTTCCACAAAATTCAGAATTCTGTACAAGGCGAGTTAACTGTTCTACTACCGGCATTATTTGCCTCAACGCCGTTCTGTTGTACCTTCTCCCGACCGTACTTTTGCGTGTGTTGTACAGGGCCAACTGACGGTACCTGCCTTATTGAACTACATGTACAGCGATTGAAACATTTAACATTCTCTACCACACGCATACAAATCGCACAATCAATGCACACGATTCATACGTTGAACGCACACAATTCGTACGATGAATGATACAGAAAGTACTCAATCGTATAGCGTAAATCATGTACCATGTGACGTGCATATAAACTAATCGTATATATTTTAATGAAATGAACTGACAAAATATGATCGAGCAATTTAGTCAAAATCTTAGAAATTTTTAGTGTATTTCAAGGTCTCACACATGATTTTTATTGGGTCCGTTCATCTGTATTTGTGTCTTCATTTTTCATTTTTGTCCCGTACTCAAGTGGTGTCCTTGTTTTTAGTGTTTCCGAATTAGGCAATTTTCAAGGATTGTTCGTTCTTTTGACTGACGGTTTGGTTCTCACTTTCTTTTATATAATAACTGATTCTACAAAATAGCCGAGACGTTAAAAGATGCGGGATTATAAAAAAATGTAGAGTACTTGACACATGTTGTACGATTCTTTAATGTAACACGTGCTTCTAATTTCAACTTTCCTTAGACGGATTTTAGATAAAAGTTATATGCATGTATCTACGCATACGATTAAATCTGTCCGTTATAATAGTTTTTTTTAAAAAAAGTACTCAAATAATTTTGTTATTTATAATATAATACGCACATAGATGAAATCTAGCTGTGGTAGTTTTGACAAAATAAAGAGTCAGAAAATCTTAAATCTGTAACTATATTAAAAATGTTATCGAAAAAATGTAATACTGCAAATTCGGTCATTTTGTAAAAAAGAATATTAAAAATAAAGCCCTTTAGAATGATATATACTTCAAATCAACAACAAGCATATAGAAAAAGGCACATTTTCCCAATTACATCTGATAATCATGCCCACAACAGTGAAACTTGACGTATTATAACTTAAAACAAATTAGAAGTCACATTTTTCTGCGTTTGATATTTTATTGATGCCGGCAATACTGATACATGTAAATGCATAAGAAAAGTCACATTCTCCAAAAGCTACTTAGTCAGGGATTTGTTCAACCTATGTTAATTTCACCCCCTCATGAAATTCTATGGCCGTCACCATAACATCATTGAAAGATATGATGTGTCACTATCCCAAATGAAAGTGGACTTTTTCAGCTTGATTCACATTTTCCTGAATTGACTACCAATTTTGACATTTTCATACATTGACTCACTCGCAGTGTGACAGGTGCTGTTAACAGATCAGGACATGCTAACCCTTTCTGACCACCTGATGTCGCTCTAGTTCACACTGTCAGTGCTTTAGTTTGTTAAATTTTAGTTATGTCTTCATCATTTATGTATTTGGAACCGATCTGTCCTTGTCCATGTTTGAATACTAAAGTGATTACAAAAGTTTTTTTTCAAAATTTAAATTTGGTACTATTTGAGTGTTAGAGTACCATGGATTTAAATTGGTTATGTCTCAGGGTTAGAAAACGGCATTAAACAATCAGCAACCTAAAAGATTTTTCAAAAACATATATATGCCTCATTGACCGTGTGACGGGTGCTGTTAACAGAGCAGGACATGCTTACCCTTCCGGAGCACCTGATATTACTCACAGTTTCGCTAGAGTTTACAATGTAAGTGAGAACCGAACCGTCAATCAAAAGAACTTTTGTTTTAATTTTTGTGATTTCTATTTCTGTGCTTCGTGTGTGTCTGGTGTCATTATTGTCAGTGTCTAACGTCATTGTTTTCTGTGTTCTCAGTTTGGCCATGTCTTTGGACTTCTAGTTTTGTACATTCTACTCGTTTGTTTCTTCGGTATTCTACTGTCGTTGTTTCTCTCCATTCTATATTATATCGATGCCTGCAATATTGAATCTTGCTGAAAGTGAACTTATTTATCATTAATTAAGACCACAATTTCTCCATTCGATATTATATCGATGCTCACAATAATGAAACCTGGTGTAATTTAGCCATGAACATATAAGAAAAGGCTCATTTTCTTCACTCAATATTAAATCGATGCCTGCAATACTGAATCATTTAAGAAAAGGCACATTTTCACCATCTGATATGATATCGATTCCCCTAATGCTAAAACGTCATGTAAAACATTTAAGAACCAATATTTTATCGATACCCACAAGACTGAAATTTGCAGTTGTTTAACTTAAAACATATAAGAAAAGTCTCGATTTCTGCTTTCGATATTATATCGATACCCGCAATAGCGAAACTTGCCGTAATTTAACTAAAACAGTTAAGAAAGGACACATTTATTCCATCAGATATCATATCGGTACCCGCAATAATGAAACTTGTTGTAATTTAACTTAGAACCTATAATAAAAGGCACATTTTTCCATCCGATAATTAATCGATACCCGCAATATTGAAAATTGATCTTAGTTAAAGCTGACAGAGAATAAAAAACCAAATGATCTAAATAGAAAAGAATGTGATAAAATCAATAGAATTTTGTGTTATTACGTCAGATTGCTTCTAAAGATATATAACAACAATAACAACAATATCAAAAAAATATGTGGAATCGTGTAGAAATGATTTTAAAAAAATATGAAAATCTGACAGCAAAAAAACAAGAACGTGACCAGCGGGAAACCTTAACGTGCGTAGCTCAAGTTTTTGATTGGCGTCAGATTGCCGAAAATATTTGATTTGATCCATTAAATGCATTTCCATTTTTGTAAACTTGCCCAAACATTTTTAATTAAGTACATCCTAAAAAGACATCTGGCAAAAGAATTATGAAACTCTCAATTTTACTTTTGTTGAAAGGAACAACGTCAAGATGAAATCGGTTAGCTTGTTTCAATTTCTTGTTTCTGAGTAATTTTAATATAAATCAGCAATTAACCATTTTTATCAGCAATTAAATGTCCAACAAGAACAGTTCAAAACTAACAATAGCTATAATGATTAAAAGGAACATTACGAAGGTAGTTTTAATTTTTCGGAGAAGATATTGTTTTGTACTTATTGACAAGTATTTGGAGTTTCAGGAAAATTATGTGGAATGTATTACTTCTGCAAATAGCAACATTGAGGAATAACTTCCTTTTTAAATCAAACCAATGAACAAGTTGACCAGGAGACGACTCGCTGAGATTAAGAACTCGTGATTGATCCGTTTGTCTTTATTTGACAATAAATTTACAATTCGACCAAAAGACAAAATGATCAAGGTTGTTACCTTGTAGGTAATAGTCTACTTTATTGGAATTTATTAGTATTTTATTATACCACAGAGCAAGGGGGATGTGAAAGGAATGGGCTTAAGTACCCAAATACCTGTTTAACAAATTTTTTATTGGTGCAGGTATCAAGTCTGGTTTGAGTCTTATCGCATTTTACGTTTGTATTTCGTCTTCATTTGTTTTTTTTCTTGTTAAGTTCCCTATTGGATTGTAGCCTCTGAAAGTAGTTTTAACTCAGTGTGAGAGTTTCTTGTTTTCTGTTATTTTATTCAATTGTGACAAATATTTTGTAAAGACAGCAAAATGAAGATAGAATTAAGCAAAGATAAATATATTTTACATGAACTTATATTAACAATTAACATTCAAGAAGTATACAATTCTTAAGTGCATCCAGTTTAGATTATACTTCCTTTTCAAACTATAGGAAAATTTATTCTGAATAGTCATAGGAATGACATTTTGGGTGTCAACAATGTTTATGATACCATCAGGTTTTGTGTAAGTTAAGTGTACTTTAATTTGAATTACTTACAATTCACAACGATAAATTGTCAGACGTCGTCCATTTCTTTGCATAGGGACTTTCTTAAACAATCTTTGCTACAAAATGCTCTCGGTGGCAGCCTGTATTTTAAGGTAAGCGCTAAATCCAAGATGACGGAAAACAGAGTTTAATGGTGGACCAAATTAAAATACTTTCAAGTATCTTGCCCTATTAAACCAATGGACAAATTGATAGCATATTTTTATTCGAACCCTTAAACAAATATTGTCCATGTTAGCCGTTGTCCAGGTGAACATTACAGTCTCTTGAGAGCAACTTGTGTTTCAAACAAGTATACTTGCCATTTTTTCTGGCTAGATGTAATGACTTCTCATTTTAGAATGACTCAGATGCAACACTTTGCTTGTTTGGAATTCAAATGGCCATCTAAATTCTTACACATCACAAATTAGATAGGGTCTTTGCATTTTAACTAAACTCATTCTGAATTTCTAAAATTAGTATTGCATAGACACGGGTTGTGTATTCCGGTATATACATGCAATCATTATGCTAAACTCCTCACAGGAAGGGATCTTGATGGAAGCTGTATACTGAGGGTACATAACCTAATTTGTCAGTTCGTAATGGGTCTGGAGCTGGCATGTCAGTTAACTGCTAGTAGTCTCTTGTGATTTCATGTTCATGCCCGTATATTTATTTCATGTTCATGCCCGTATATTTAGTTCTCTCAGTTTCATTTCTCACAATTGACTCAGTCCTGTTGCCAACTGAATTTTACTGTTGTTACGATTGTTTTTTTACAGTTTTTTAATGGCACCTTGTGTAAACAAGTATACTTGCTATTTTTTCTGGCTAGATGTAATGACTTCTCATTTTAGCATGACTCAGATGCAACACTTTCCTTGTTTGGAATTCAAATGGCCATCTAAATTCTTACACATCACAAATTAGATAGGGTCTTTGCATTTTAACTAAACACATTCTAAATCTCTAAAATTAGTATTGCATGGACACCGGTTGTGTATTCCGGTATATACATGCAATCATTATGCTAAACTCCTCAAAGGAAGGGATCTTGATGGAAGCTGTTTACTGGGGGTAAATAACTTAATTTGTCAGTTCGTAATGGGTCTGGAGCTGGCATGTCAGTTAACTGCTAGCAGTCTCTTGTGATTTCATGTTCATGTCCGTATATTTAGTTCTCTCAATTTCATTTCTCACAATTGACTCAGTCCTGTTGCCAACTGAATTTTACTGTTGTTACGATTGTTTTTTTATTTATCACATTGGCTATAGCGGGAAGGTTTGGGCCCAATAAAACTAGTTTAACCCCGCCGCAGCAGGTTTGCGCCTGTCCTAAGTCTGGAAATTTGTTAAGCCTTTGTGTGTCTTTTCTGTTTATGTATTCTTGTATATGCATGAAATTATTATGCTAAACTCCTCACAGGAAGGGATCTTGGTGGAAGCTGTATACTGAGGGTACATAATATTATTTATCATTTGGTAATGGGTCTGGAGCTGGCATGTCAGTTAATTGCTAGTAGTCTTTTGTGATTTCATGTTTATGTCCGTATATTTTGTTCTTTCAGTTTAATTTTTCACAATTGACTCAGTCCTGTTGCTTACTGAATTTTACTGTTGTTACTATTGTTTTTTTTTGTTTTTTTGTTTGTTTTTTATTACTAGTATCACATAAGCTAGGGGAAAGGTTTGGGGCCAATAAAACTAGTTTAACCCCGCCGCAGCAGGTTTGTGCCTGTCCTAAGTCAGGAAATTTATTAAGCCTTTGTGTGTCTTGTCTGTTTTCTAGTTGGTTCACTTTATGTCTATGGGAGTCTAGGATGATGTTTATTTCGCTGAACTTGATTACTCTTTATTTAGGGGCCAACTCCGACCTGCCGTTGGGTGTGGGGTTTTCTCACCGTTCATTAAAGATCTTATGGTGGCTTTGAGTTGTTATTACTCCCCTTTGGGTCGTTGTCTCTTTGACACATTCCCCGTTTCCCTTCTTTTTCCTACTTTATGTATTCAATTTCTTCCTTAAAAATGCAATATGTTTTTCCTCTTAATTCATTGAAATTCTAACTTATAGAAAATTATAATTACAATTCTGAATAATAAAGTCATATACCGAAGACCACAATGCAGTGTTCCGACTTATGTAGAGAATATCAGCCCAGAGTCACTTTCTTTTTTTTTTGATATTTGTAAAAACACTCAGGCTGATCTTTCCTACAAACATCCTTCTGAAAACAGGTTGCATAAATATGAAACAACGGCAGTAGAATACCGAAGGAACAAAGCACAAGATTACACAAATCAAAGTCCAGAATACGGAAGACCAAAGAGACCACATGCCCACAAAACACACGAACATTACATATACAACACAAAAAACTAAAGCACTAACAGTGTGAACTCTCAAAAAAACAGAGTGACATCAGGTGCTCCAGAAGGGTGTCCTGCTCTGTATACAGCACCCGTCACACGGTCGGTGAGGCATATGTTTTGAAAGATCTGTTAGGTTACTGATTGGTTATTTTCTAACCCGAAAGAAAACCAATTGAGAGCCATGGTACATGTAACTTCTCTAACCCTCAAGCAGTACCAAGGTGAAATTTTGAAAAGCTTCTGTAATCACTTTAGAGTCAAACATGGACAGGGACAAATCGGTACCACAAACATCACTGACGAGGACTAAAATTTAAAATCTAACAAGACAACACAAAAAACTAAAGCACTGACAGTGTGAACTCCCATAAAACCGAGAGCGCCATCAGGTGGTTCGGAAGGGTAAGCTTGTCCTGCTCTGTATACTGCATCCATCACACTGTCAGTGGGTCAATCCAGGGTAAAGTCAAATCCGGGAAGACGTGAATCTAGCTGAAAATGTCAGTTTTCATTTGTGACACTGACATTTCATATCTATCTATGATGTCGTAGTGACGGCCATAGAATTTCTGACGGGACGAAAGTAACAACGGCTGAACATATCCCTGACTCAGCAGTTTTTGTGACAGTGCTTTTGCTCTTTCCACAAAGTCACTATATGTACTTCACGCTTTACAGTAACGAATTAATTGTGAGATATATACTCCATATGCTGAGTATGTATGTATATTGCTGCAGAGAAAGGGAAAGTTCACAATTGGAAAGTCAAAATCATCACGTTTGTCATATAATCGATTTCAGACGTCCATGTTCGTCAATGTATAACAATGTCAAGGTATGAAGCAGAATCGGGTGTATCGGTTGTCTCTTTAATTTCACTGGGGTAGATGCGATGTAAATATTCGTTAAATCTTGGGTTTTTTAAGAGAAAGTACATCGTCTATATATCTGAAGCTGAAATTAAAAGTGTGGGCTAGTTTTTGTTGTATCAGCCCTTGTAAAAACTTTGCTTCATACCAAAAAAGGAAAAGGTTTGCTAAAAGTGGCGCACAATTTGTTCCCATAGGAATCCCTATTGCCTGTTGAAAAACACGGCCTCCACATTCAACAAAAATGTTGTCGATAAAAAATTCAAGCATCTTAATAAGTCATTTTCACTGTATTTCTTGTATGACTCAGTGAGGATTTTAACAAAATATGTTTTATCTTTTCCTATTACCAGATAGGAATACCTGCGTTCTCCGTTTTTGGTACAAAAACATTGATGTATCAGATCGGAAATTACTGTTTTAAATTACTAATGGGGAAGAGTTGTATAGAGGGTAGAAAAATCAAAAGTTTGAATGCTATTGCAGTATGCGAGACTGTTTGAGGAGAGCTGTTCAAGGAGATCTTTGGAATTTTTAAGATTTTTATGATTCACAAATCTGTTTGAAACTAGTGTGGAGGACAAAGTTGGATTACATTTGTTTCTTTCAAATATGAGCAAAAACCATATTTGTTTTTTTGTTAATCTGAATTTTGGAACATTTCTGCTTAAAATTACTTTGTCGCAAGTCTGTAAAAATTACTTTAAAAAATTCATTTTTAGAACCCGAGGATCATTTTTCTTGATTTGATTTCCAGTTGCTTTATTGGCAAACACATATAGAAATTGTACCATATGTTCATAATTAAAACACACATCAAACGTATTACATAGTTAGAGGCAGTCAAATGCTGTTAACGTATCGATTTTCGCAGATTCTCATTTTCGCGGTTTATGAAAGTTCAACATATTAGCAGGTATCAATTTTCGCGGTTTTCAATGTTAAAAAGACTTTTTCTTCACAAAAACTTATTTTCACGGGTATTTTTCGTGTTCTAGAGTCAATCGCGAAAATAGCGAAAATTAGTACCCCGCAAAAATCAGTAAGTTTACAGTATATAAGGGCATCAATACGCAAATGCCTTAAATACCTTTGCAAATATGAAAAATATGAGTAAAGAAAATTATTAATGTAAAATTTTTTTGATAATCATAGTAAAAATAGAAAAAAATGATGATTCCGTTGGTTCTGAAAAAAAGATAAAATAATAATAAGTAAATGAATTGATAGATAAAAATCTCAGAAAACACTGTGGGTTTTAATTGGAGAAAAATCAACTTAAATTCAATAAACTAATGTAATATTTATTACGTTCATGAACATTTTTAAACACGTGTTTATTTAATTTTTGCTTCGCAACGAACCTTAAATTTTGTCATACAAGTTTGTAATTTTAACACAAATTTATTATCTAGATAACAAAACATAATAAAAAGTGTTTATGCCAAAATTTGCAACGCATCTATATACCACTCATACATAGCGATATATATCAAAATTTACAATTGCGATCAGCTACACACAATTTGGTTTTTACCTAGTTATATTTGTTTTGACCATGTTATATAAAATTCTATGATAGCAGACCATTGATCATTGATTAAATGCGTTCAATTATGCAACTTTTGCAAGAATTTCAGTCTACCATTCTTCTCAATTATTTTAAGGTTCGTCGCACGTTTAGTTCTTGAATTTACTTCAAATTTTCAAAATTCTATGATTTTTTCCATTAAAATTTTTTGCTTACTTACTTTTCTGTTCAATTTTTTATATAAAAAAAGAAAAAAAAAAAGTTCTGGCAAAAAATTATGAAATTCTTCATATTGCCAAGTCTCGATTTTTTTTGCAAACACCACGACGTTCATGATATATCTGTTTCAGTATATCGAATGTTTCTTTCACTAAAGTGCACAGATGACTCCGGGACAAATACCAGGGAGAAGGGGGGGGGGGGGGTAGCAAAAATATAATTGCTATTAACCAATCAGAATACAGCTGATTTACATAAGGTGTAATTAAAACCAGAATTAAGCAACCATAAAAAAAAATATACAGGTACCTTAACACATTTAAGGGGTATGCAATTTTTTTAAAGTGCATCCAGTTTAGATATCCTACCTTTGGCAACAATTACTGAAAAATAATATATTCAAACTATAGGAACGTTCGGTCTGAATAGTCATAGGACTGATATTTTGGGTGTCAACTAAATGAAACGATGTTCAGGATATCATCAGGATTTTGTTAATTTCATGTCCTTTAATTTGAATGACTCATAAATCAACCACGATAAATTATCAGACGTCCGCAATTTCGTTGCATTTGTAAAGCTTTATTCAAGAATACAATACATTAGTTTGAAGTGCTGGTAAGTGAATGTGTGTATTAGTTTTACGATTTCTTTTTTTTTCTTCACGTTATCTATTTATTATGATAATTATTATACATATTTAAATCTATGATGTTTAAGCTTTGAGACATCTGATTTGTACACGAAAGCCACATATAGGCTGGGAGTTCATGATTTCATCCGAAATTCGGTATTCTACTGCCGTTGTTTCATCCGAGAGATGTAACGAAAACATTTGAGGCGGTTCATGTATGGTGGACAGATGCGGCCATTCCGCTTTTCGCATCTTTGCGTTTCCGCATATTCGCGATTTCGCATTTTTGTGTTTTCGCGTTTTCTCGTTTTCACATTTACGTGTTTTCGTCTCAAAAGTACAGATCTAACGCAAGCATCCTTTGGAACAAAATGGTCTGAGGAAGCGAATAATTTAAAAGGTGAGGAGGGATCCAAGGGAGTTTCCAAATGGGATTCCAGGCTTTTATTTCGCCACAGTCTGCAAGCAAAGAAAGAAAAACAAGCCAACAAATTGTATCAAAAAGTATTTTATTATGGCAAAATGTTACCGGTTTGAATTGATCGTTCAGAGAAAGAAGCTTAATTTATTTAGTACATCGTCAAACAAATAACGAAGCAAGTACAAGGAAAGGGGATTCTAAAAATCATAAATCCAAAATCACGGCAATTCACAACCAACACAAATTGAGACAGTATGACAAAGACAAAACAAATAAACAAAAATGAACAAGAACGCCACACAACTAAAGCACTAGCAGTGTGAACCCTATAAAAGCTGAGGTTTCATCAGGTGCTTCGGAAGGGTAAGCATGATCTGCTCCACGCGTGGCACCCGTCACACTACCAGTGAAAAGTCCAGTTTTGTCACAATCGGTGTTAGTCCGGTAACAAACTCTGGATCTACCAAAAGGTATTTGTTCTCATTTGTGAAATAGAAACAATGTAACGGTCTGTCAAGGGGTTTAGGTCCAGGTATGATCCTGATGATAGTGTATCAGTGGTCTCTTTAATTTCGAGTTCATTTGGGTATATAAGATGAAGGGTATCCTTAAATTGAGGATTGTTCAATGAAAGGACATCATCTGTTAAACGGAAACTAAAATTAAAGAATTTTGCTAGCTTATTGTCTTTTTTTTCTGGACTATCCCTTGTATGAACCTGGCTTCATACGAATAAAAAAAACCAAATCTGCTAAAAGTGGCGCACAATTAGTCCCCATAGGTATCCCTATTGTCTGCTGGAAAACTTGTGATCCAAATTCTACAAATATGTTATCAATCAAGAATCCCAGCATTGCGATGACATCCCCGTCTGTATACGTCTTGTGTGAATCAGTGATGTTTAACAAAATATATCTAGTCTTTACCTATCACTAAATATGAATATCTTCTTTCACCCTTTTTAGAACAGAAAGACTCATGCATTAATCACGAAGTACCGACTGTAGTTTACCGTGTGGAAGAGTTCAGTTGAAGATAGATATTCTTATAAGTCTTTTGAGCTTTTGAGAATCCACATCTGATTCACTCCTCTTGTTGAGTATACTTTATCACTATATATCTTGAGGCCATCTTTATCACTATATATCTTTTAGGGCATCTTAGTGTCATTACAGTTATACCTGTTTCAGTTTACATTTCATCTGGCATTCAAAATTCCCTCTTTAATACAGCAAGATGGCAAAAATGTATTCCTTCATTCATACTCAAACCAAGTAGCCACGACCCCCTCTGAACAGAGTCATACACAAGTGTTTTATTATATTCAAGCAACATACTTTGTATTGATATGTAATAAAGAAATTTAGATGGTTGATGTTTATGTATTTTTATCTATAACATACTGTGGATGTACTTTTATTCGTGGACATCAATTTTCGTGGTTTTCATAAAAATTGCTATTTCGTTGGCACTTAAATTCGTGGTTTCAAAATCTATGCATAAAACTCTATGGAAAAATTGCATTTCGTCGGTAACTTAATTTCGTGGTTTTAGCGAACCACGAAATCCATGAAAATTGGAACCCCACGAACAATTGTACTTTCACAGTACTTCTTTTCATGTTTGTATGCATTTTCAAGCTAGTACTGTTATCTCTACAGCACTTTCACGTAGTGTAACGTTTCACAATTACATTTGTAAAAAGGGAAATAAAGAAACTAGATGGTACTGACGGGGTTTGAACTGATGCGTTCTATTCTAGATCGAAAACAAACTGGACCTTATTTCTAATTAAAGATGCGGATTAAGCAAATCAATTTAAAGTTACTAACTAAAAAATAATATTTCATATTCCAATAATATTTATACATACGGTATTGAGAGAATACAACATATGAAAGTCTAAAACGTATACAAAATACAAAATTAAGTTGGTCTGAAAAGTAATTTCACCAGAATTAATTCATTAAAAAAATAGTACAGTTCATGACTTTATTGGATTTGGTCACAGCATAACAGATATTTTTTTTTTCACCTGAAGTTATACAATTTGAGATGGCTACATTTTTGTTCCAAATGACGCATGCATAACATCTTTACTTCCAAGACGACAATGCGAAAACACGACGCGAAATTGAGAAAACGTGTAAACCCGAAAAAGTGGAAATGCAAAAACGCAAAAATGCGAAGCGCGAAAATGCGAAGCGCGAAAATGCGAAAACGAGTAAAAGTTAAAAGGCGAAATAGCGAAAACGCGAAATTGCGAAAACGCGAGATCAAGAAGACAAAACGCGAAATGGCGAAAACGCGAAATCGAGAAGGAAAAACGCGAAACCATCAAGTGAAATTCAGTTCTCGTTTTCGTGATTTCACTGTCGCGTTTTCGTCTTCTCGATTCGCGTTTGCGCGTTTTCGGTTTTACATTTTCGCTTTTCGCCTTCTCGATTTAGCGGTTTCGCGTATTCGCTCTGTTGAAAGTGAAGAAGAAAAGTCGAAAACGCGAAAACGCGAAATGGCTGCATCTTGCCACCATAAACATGTCTATTAATATCTACTTAAAACGAACTGCGTTCTTCTGATCAAATCTAGTGTGCAATTTTTTTTCAAAAATCTTTTTTGAGTCGAATAGTGACGATGTTTCTATATGAAATTGAAAAGACATCTTGTATATTTACGCCCTTTTCTCCATCAAACACATCAGAGTGCCTGTTTCAAAAAATGTTATCAGTGATAGCGTTGACGGAAGGAAACAAAGAGTAGGATTCCCCAATCAGAATTTGTGTAACCGATAATGCTATTTAATTTACATGGATTAGACATATTAATTCAATATCGGCTTCACCAAAATATAATTCCCTGTGAAAATTATTGAAATAAAAGTAATTTTGGAGGATTTTATCAATGTGTAAACGCTGGCGACTCACTCACAAACTGGATATAGTCAGATGAACTCTATTGAAAATTTCAGGAGAGCTACTCATGCCTTTCGGGCTTTAAGCAGTCCTCCATACATAAATAAAGCATTAAATTAAAATTTAATTTAATAAGGGTGAAATGCCGCGTTACTCCTGTTAAATAACTTTTAGTTCTTACAATTCCAATTCTTTTAAATTGAAGTAATATTACATTATTTTAACTCGAATCGTATTAATGGGCAAGACGCATTTGCCGAGAAATAATCTTATTTGTTGTTCATGACGTTGACCAAAGACATTTGACGCTACAATAACGACCGAAATTCATTTTAACGTAATTACATAATATTCTTAATTTATTTTAACGAAATTACATAATATTCCATGTCTAATAAATTATACTATTGAATTATTTTAACGTTATAACATAATAACCTTTGTTTGATAAATTATACTTTCTAATAGCATTTATCGAATCAGTTCTCTAATTTTCATTCAAAGTACATGTATATGAAATAAGTTTTTTGTGCAGCAGTCATTTGATTTTCTTTGGATAATTACGATTTTTTTGCCGTGCCTAGATTTTCAGGACATATCGAGTTTCAGCTCCATCATAGCTTCGATTAGATAGTGGTTTTTGGCAGGACCAATCTGACACTTGGCTTCTGACAGAGGAAAAGGTTAAAACGAACGTGTCTTTGGAATAATTACGATATTACAATACTGCAATCGTTCTATAGACACAAAAACATTTGCAATATACACTGATCTTGAATCGTTTTTGATTAATGAGACAAAGGTATAACGTTCACAACAAATTGACGATAAAAGGGCAATGCGATGAACATTCTAAATAGAAGCCAGCGTCGTCCACGTAGTCATGGACGTCGGCATCACACTTGCATGATATTTCAATAGATATTTTACGAAAGGATATGGAGTAAATGAACATGAGACCATAACACATATGTTCACTCCAACTCCAAGATGTCCTTCTTCCATTCATGAAAATACCCCTTGGTATCCATCACATACGCACTAAATTATACTCCCTTCCCCATTCTAAATTACAATCTTTTTTCAAAGACTGTTTGAATTATAATGTTACTGATCCATCGTCAACTGAATACAAATTAGTTACAATCGCCTTGGATATTGCTTATCACAGATTATTCAAACCTGTTACTACTTCAGCTAATGAACAAGAACATCGTTCATTCCTTAAGCTGAAATTCGCTATCAATCTTGGCAATATTCTGCACAACAAACATGTTAACTCTAAAATATCTCCCTACTTTAAGGATCAGACAATTTCAATTATATCTTACACCTATATATACACTCTTGCACCTTCCGGAGCACCTGATGATACCTCAGTTTTTACATGGGTTAACATTGCTCGTGCTTTAGTTTTGTAGCGTTATTGTTCATTTTTGTTTATTTGTTTTGTCTGTGTCATACTGTCTCAATTCGGGTTGCTGTGAATTGCCGTGATTTTGGATTTATGATTTTAGAATTTCCCCTTTCCTCGTTCTTGCTTCGGTATTCGTTTGCCGATGTACCTATACTAAATGAAATAAAGGGGACAACAGGAAACACCTACAATGGCTGAAAATTATAATTACATGTCACGATCTTCAAAGGAACTACACAGGAAAAACACAAATTAGACAAAAGACAAACGTAAACAACGATAGGAACTCGGGACAGCCGGACTAGGTACCCATTGCAACCAACATTTTTAATCACAAACGGGTATTGCGGGAGATCCAAATCGATGACTTTAAATCAAAACCACCTGATTGTTCTTGTTCTTCCTCCACTTTTTGTATTGCCCTGCCGGGCACGTTGTTACTGGGGACCTTAACATTGTTCAAAATGATAAATTACGAGATCTGCTCGCCAAAGGTCCGAAGTATCGTGAACCGCAGCCTATCAATTTGAAATACAATTTCAAACTTTTGATGGATGCAGTTGAAGAATATGCCAAATAATAGGCGAGGAAGGAGAAGGGAGCAGTTGAAACACTGGATCAGGTCCGTAAAGTCATTGATCGTAGCTTGCATACGGGGCCTCAAGACATCTATGAGCCAAAGTACAAAAAGCATATTTGAAGATCCCGATGTTGTTAAGACGTTGTCCTTCCTCCATTACAACTACATAATTGTTCAAGTAGACAAGGCCCATAACAAAAAAAAACATCACATTTGTCTGCAAAAGACCATACATTTAGTGCTTGATGTAAGAGATGGGTATTGACAATTCATTTGGCAACCAAACTTACACACTTTGTACGATTCCAAAGGCGGACATCCTTGACAATCACAAGTCTGTCTTGTCTTGCTTTTGTATAAGTGTAAATAATAACAAAATACCGAAGTTACTGTCAATTTATTTTCTGCATATGCGCATTTCGACAACTTATGTCTCATCAGTGCAGATTAAACCAAAACAGTTGGAAGTCCAATAACCGAAAAACGTGTACAAGCTGATAGAGAACAAACAACCAAAAGAATCTAAATAGAAAGCCAAAATTCAGCTAAGGACAGAGCTATGCATGAGGGAGATACTCCTTAGTTTTAAACAAAATTTTGTAAAATTTAGATATTGCAAGTTTTAATGAAATCGGTTTTCGGGTCAGCACCGAAGTACTGACTACTGGGTTGGTGAATACCCTCAGGGACTAACAGTCCACCAGCAGAGGCATCGGTCCAGTGGTAATAAATAACAAAATACCGAAGTTACAGTCAATTTATTTTCTGCATATGCGCATTTCGACAACTTATGTCTCATCAGTGCAGATAAAACCAAAACATTTGGAAGTCCAATAACCGAAAAACGTGTACAAGCTGATAGAGAACAAACAACCAAATGATCTAAATAGAAAGCCAAAATTCAGCTAAGGACAGAGCTATGCATGAGGGAGATACTCCTTAGTTTTAAACTAAGTGTAAGTGACGAAAACAATAACCTTCCTTCAATCTATTGGATACCAAAACCCCACAAATGTCATGACAAGGAAAGGTATATTGCTGGGTCTTCCAAATGCACTACAAAACCCTTTACAAAGCTCTGAACTTCATTACTTACCGCAGTCAAAGATGGCCTCAAGATTTACCGTGAAAGACTCAACAAGCGGTGTTAATCAGATGTGGATTCTTAAGTACTCTAAGGGTTTATTAGAATATCTATCTTCAACAGACCTTAATTTTTGCAACAGTATTAATACATTTGATTTTTCAACACTCTACACCACTCTTCCAAATGACAAATTGAAATCAGTACTCCGCAATCTCATTCATCAGTCTTTTTACACCAAAAAAGGTAAAAAAATACTCATATTTGGTTTTGGGTAAAGAAAAGGCATATTTTGTTAAACACCACAGTGATTCAAACAAAAAGTATACTGAGGAAGATGTGATTGCCATGATGGAATTTTAATTGACAACATATTTGTCGAATTTGGAGGACACGTTTTCCAACAGACAATCGGAATACCCATGGGGACTACTTGTCCGCCACTTTTATACTCGTATGAAGCCAGATTCATAAAAGAACTTGTCCAGAAGAAAGGGAAAAATCTAGCCAGGTCCTTTAATTTCAGTTTCCGTTACATAGATGATGTTTTATCTTTAAATAATCCTCGATTTAAGGATTATCTACATCTCATCTACCCAAATGAACTGGACATGAAAGAAACAACTGATACACCAACATCAGCATCATACCTCGACCTTTACCTTTAAATCGACAAATCGGGTCTGAACTTCCGATTTTGAGTGGTTATATACCAACATCTCCAGAATATGGAGTTTACATTTCACAGCTCATTCGCTATAGTCGTGCTGATGAGGAATTAATTTCCGAAATGGCCATACAGCTCATTAAAATTATTGCAGTTGGAGTTAACATATGTGTTATGGTCTCATATTCACTTACACCACATCCTTTCATAAAATATCTACGTCGATTTCGTCAACAGAGCAAAATTACTATCTCAAAGGCTACTAAGCCAGGGTTATGTTCAGTCACTGTTACTATTGTCACTCAAAAAGTTTTATGGTCGTCATCACTAATTGACTGAGCGTTACAATGTGTCTGTCTCACAAATGAAGATGGGCATATTTAAATAGACCCCGTTATATTACTGGATTGACACTTACCAAATTTGTCATTATACCGGACTTTTCACTCGCAGTGCGACGGGTATCACATGTGAAGCATGCTTACCCTTCAGGAGCACCTAATGACACTTCTGTTTTTTAAGGAGTTCACACTATTAGTGTCTTATTTTTGTGGCGTTTGTTTTATGTACTGTTTGTTTCGTCTTCGTCATTTACGTTCTCTGTCTATATGTAGTTCTTATATTGCTGTGCATTCTGGATATACGATTTTTGGTTCTTTCTTCGGTATTCATTTGGAAATTTATTTATTCCTAAAAATGCTAAACATAAAATGTTATAATAACACCCGTTAACACGACACAAGATATTTCGCTTCGACAATACCTTTTCATTTATTGACCGCAAAGTGTACCGTTTGTAACTGAAGTTTAAGTGTTTTTCCGTATTGACCTATCCAATTAAATAGTTAAATGTCTGTATTATCCTTTTATACTTGTGTTTAAACAGATGTTTCCTGTTATCTTTTCTATTTAGTTTTTATAGTATAGGACGTATGTGATAAAATTATGATGAGGGCCTAGCAAATTCTTCGCAGAATGTAAAAAATTGCATTATATAAACCCAATACCTACGAGTAGAAAAATGGTCTAGTATCTTTGGTTTGCTTAGTACAACCACTCCAAAAGTAGACGTCAGTGGTTGTGGGTAAAATAGATGAACAACCGTTCTATAGAATAAGATGTGAACTCGTTTTCACATGCTGAAAAAATAATAATCACGCTTCCCGCCTGTTAAAGAACCCTTTTAGCAACTTCTTTTTGAGTGGTCCATATGTTATCTTCTGCAAGGCTCAATTCCCTGCCCTTTAGATTTCACCATACCTTTTCAGAATTTCTCGACCCATCTCTCTTTTCATATGGCAAGGTGATTAATTATTGACACACTTGTTTTCCCTATATTAGCTTAAATATTGTTGAGTATAAATTAAAAACATTATTCAATCACGCAATCATGTAACTAAATACCGTATAGCAGGTAATTTTCGCGAGGTTCTAATTTTCGCTATAATCGGGAGGTTTTTTGAAACAAAATAAAATCTCACGAAATTAAAGTCAGTTGATCTTTATACATGTCTTTCCCTTACATAATTTTCCATTCGCGAAAATTGATGACCGCTAAAATTCGGTACCCCTATTCGGGGAACGAATCGCGAAATTTTGAATCTGCGAAAATTACCCGCTATACGGTATTAATGACACTATAAGCTGCTTGTAATTTCGGTCTTTCAGTTTTAGCAAAATATTCAAAGTCAGATAATTGGCACAATTCATTTTCCTGGAATATTGTATAAAGCTGAAATACTTTAATTAAATGAAACATTGTTTTAGCCACTAGTTCTAGCTTACTCAACATTAAACAAAAATCTGAAAGAGGTTTATAATCAGTTTCGTAGTCAAAATGAAAACTAAAATCGCCTACTTTCTATACAATGTGTTAATTGACTTATTTGTTGTTTATTTCGACGTTAATGTGAAGAACTCTCAGGTCATTGGTTGCAAAAGCCAATTTATCATATTCAGTTTGAATATCCTGTCCATATTCCCTAGAACGTGGAGAATGTATGTTTCGTTTTTTCTGGATTTTTATTCCATTTTCTTGCATTTCTTAACACAATTTACGTATATCAACTTTCTAACATACTTGGCTGGAGGCGTTTTCATTTCCCATGGTCGTGTGTGCTTCTAATTCTACAGGGATTTTGTAAAAAAAAAAAAAAACGAAAGTACTATTTCAAAAACTTATAAACGAAGGTTAAGTTCAACCACAGTTACAATTGTTAGTGTGACGGTTGCATCGCGTGGAGCAGATGATGCCTACCGTTCTGGAGTACCTGATGATAACTCTATTTTTGGGGTACTTCGGGCAATTTAGTTTTGTTTTGTTTTGTTCTGTTTAGTTCTGTTTAATTGTTTTATCTTTGTCGTATTGTCTCAATTTGTTTTACATCTAAGTCGTCCTGTGATTCTCTTTTCTGCCTTTTGCTTAGATATTCCTTTTTGACAAAGTTAACATTATTATGACTCTGCGAATGTCTGATTCAACTCAGGTTGTTGTGGGTCGACCAAAAACTACCCAATAATACTCTGCATCCCATTACTACACTAAAACTAATGTGTCTGTAAACAATTGAATAATATTATTACATGTCCAAAATATATCTGAAAAATGTTCTTGCCCTTCAAATGACTGCAAGCATTGTTACCGAATATTTTAAATATCTTCTTTTACTTCTGCAGTAAACTTTACAAAATGATGAGGTTTCGTAGCGTAGAGCCACATATTGTACATGTATACTTGAGCACAATGTATGGCCTTTCTGAAAACAAGTTTAGCAAACCGACGAGAGACAGCAATTTTATGCGTTGTGCGTTTTTCTTTTAGCAATATCCAATTTCATACAAGATAACGACGCTTCTCTCGTGGAATCAGAGTAACCTTTCTTCCAATCCAAATTCAAGGAAAATTTATTTTCAATCGTTACTGTATTAGTTTACCGCTTTAAAAAATGTCCAGAATCATTGCAAATGCCTGGGAAACAATCTTCGTGGTTTTAACACTAATCTAGCCTGTTTTTTACAAGCAAGTATTAAATCGTAAAGATAGTAGTCTTATATATACTTTATTTCTCCAAATAACCTTTTGACGTCATGGAACAATCTTTTTTTCGCATAATTAACATAATCAAAGCTCCGATGGAGCTGACTCTCGAAGCCCTGAAAATCTACACGTGGAAAAACTTCGTAGTCATCCAAAGAACTGCTGCATACGTCTGCATGTATTAAGTTATTCTGTAATACGTGAAAATAATCGGATTGTGTTATTTCGCATGTCGATTTCATTGCTATAAATATATGCAATACACTGTCACAGGAAAACAAATGTTATTTTCATCTTTGACAAATTACTGCGCGACAGGTTCGTTGATCCGAGACGCAATATAAAAAAACAAGTAATTTGATAAGCATGCCTATTGTTTTCAATTCAATTAACAACACCATATTCAACTCAAGAAAATGAAGAAATATAACTTAAAAACACAATGTACTAGTATACGATTTTGAAAGAAACTTGCGCACTATATTATATTGGAAGCACGAAGATCATCTTTTAGAGCTGTTAACATGTGATTTTTTCTTGTAATTTTAACATCTCTCCAGCCATTTCATGGCTTCGAGATACAAATGACGTATGAAGGTCACAATTGTAAACTGCGGTCTTACTAGACCAAAATCTTTTAACGTGCAATTTGATGTTACCGAAGCATCAAAGTGAGTGGGAATTTTCCCGTTTCAAAATGGCAGATTGTTTATCTTATGTATTGTCCTAATTATTGACTTAAATGATGTATCATTTAACGGTAAACATGGATATTTTTTTTTCTTATATAGAGTAGAAAAATAGATTTCCGGGTCTTGATCGCACTCCGATTTTTAAAAAAATATTAACAGAATGTTTTTGACTTAAATTGAACAAATAAACTGAAACAAAACATCCCATTCTATACATAACAATGTTTGCAAAATTAACTGTATCTATCTTTTTTTTTATTTGTAAATAATACAGAAAGGGTGTGTCAGAGAACAAACTTTACCAGAGAATAGAAACCAACATTATTGCTAATGTTGGTGACATTTTATAATTATCAAATGCAACTTTAATAACTAATAGTAATGCAATTGCAAGCCTATAGAGCTGAATTCACTGAGCAAAGTCAATTTTAACACAGCTTTGTGCACATCTATGAAAAAATTTTCAATGTTTTGCAATTTTCGGTTCTTCAAATTAAAGTTATATTGTTTCTTTGTCTTACAGTGTCGTCATGATAATCTTGAAGACTTTTGTATGTTTTGTTATAATTGGAAGTCTTGTTCCATCCATACCTACAGTAAGGGGAATGACTTTCGACACGTTTAATTTCACAATGAGTGATTCCACCAAAAAGAAAATAGGTGATGGGATAAAGGAATTTAAGAATGTTGTCGATGGTGTAGAAAAGCTTTTCGAAGAAGAGAAGTTTGTCAATAATATCAAACAGCTATCAGGTTTTCTCGGGGTTGCAGGAGGATTTGTTTCTTTTGTATTGCTGTTTATCCCTGCAGCAGAATCAAGAGAGTTAAAATTTATGAAAAAAGCTTTTGCAGAAGTCAATTTGAAACTTGATCATATATCAAGTGAGCTTGACAGCGTGAAAGATTTGATAACACTCGAAACACAAAGAGCTCAGTATATAGATTCAGCTTCAAAAATCCTATTTGCGTATGAACAGTTTTCAAACTATGTTGAAGAAGTGACAAACGTATATTGCTCAACAAAAAAGATGTGCATCAGAGAACGGCTGAGAATATCGGAATCAT
>MJUU01068081.1:43381-80205 GCA_002080025.1 Modiolus philippinarum | reverse complement strand
GACCAGACAATTTTTGCTTCAATTGTTGACGATATGCTTGCTTTAACTGCACGTATTCCTAAAATGACAGATGTGTACTTTGAAATTCTTGATATGCGTGACTTTCTTGGAGCTTCGTTTAATGATATACACAACTCAATCGCTGTTTTGGATGCCAGCTTAAATAAAAAGCTAACACGTGAATTTGATTGGTCAAATCTACTTACTTTATACGGTCAGCCTTTAAGGGATTTGAAATATTATTTGCATAAATTCCAGGCCCTTAACTCATCATTACCATTGTATCTCACTGAAAGTGAAAGGTTAGCACATTTTATTCTCGGATTCAATCATATCGAAAAATGGGTACACGAACTGAATTTTCTGATAATTGGGCGTTCAAATATTCTGTTGAAACATAAGCCTTTGCTTTTTATTCTGATGGACAAACATCAATCTAATGCTTGTACAACAAGATACAAAGATGCGATTGATAATGCCTGGCGTCAACTCATAGTTTTACAGAACCAGGCGTACATATTGTGGGCTGAAGCAAAAACTATATTACATCAATCGTCCGAGGATATAAGGTCATTATACCATTCAAGGATCGAAAGGCAGAAATCCTTCATAAAAGATTCTACATGCCAAATACAGATACCAAATTCGACAAATCTTCAATGTTCAGGCGGATTTTATGCTTATCCTGAGTTAACGTTGACAAATATTTGTAATAGAAATTTTTATTTGGTCGGAAACAAGTCAGTTTCATGCAACGTAGGGACATCAAGTTGTCCGCCATGTAACTGCGATCCACAAGGTTCTAAGGGTGAGGAATGTGAGGATCAAACAGGTCAATGCAACTGTAAAGACAATTACAATGGTACAAAGTGTAGTGATAGGGACTGCGTGTTGTCAGATTGGTCACCATACGGACCTTGCACCTATTCATGTAACTATTGGGGGTCGAAGACACGTTACCGTCAAGAAACCGCGATGAAACAAGGCAAGGGAAAGAACTGTACAGGGGAAAGACGCCAAAGTGTCTCGTGTTTTAATGGTTGCTGTCCGAACTATTTTTACTGCAAAAAGGAGAAGAAGTGCCTTTTCTTAAAGCTCCAGGGTGGTTGGGGGACTGTGTTGCAGATTTCAGCATTTTCAGCTACATTTTGTTAATGTACCGAATGTTTTTGTACATATTTATATAATCCTTAAGCTATCGATTATTTAAAAAATGAATTGTGATTACATCTATTGATAACTTTTGAAGCGACGGAATAAAACCAAACCTTTTTACATTTCCTTTTCTTTTATAACAAGTTTTAACAACGTAAGTGTCTTTCAAGAGATATGGTCATCACAATTAAATTTTAAGGGAACTATTTTTGTAGTATAGAATATAGAGATGGCAAAAAGTTTTTCATTTCAATACTCGAGCACTCGGTGTAAATATTCGCGCATACTCGAGTACTCGGATCATTGTAATTGATAATGAAAAGCACCCGTTCGTTTAATAAGAGACAAGTATATGTAATGTAGGTTTTCTCGGCTTTTCAATGAAACCTTTCAGGTTTGATTTTTCAGAAGATATGTTTTCATTGTCAAAAATCGACTGACGGCTTGACCTGTAAACATTTACTATGATCTCATTTTATCTTCTTTAATGAATGGTCTATCTGATTAAAAATAAATCAATGTTGCCTGCCTTCCTACAAAATAACAATTTTTCTCCTATGTTTCATATTTATCTTATGACTGTTAATCTATTCATTATTTCAGAATCCAAATTAACAGCAACTTCGGTACCATATAACGAAATACCGAAGTTACTGTTAATTTATTTTCTGCATATACGCATTTCGACAACTTATGTCTCATCGGTGCAGATCAAACCGAACCATTTGGAAGTCCATTAACCGAAAATCTTGTAGAGAACAAATAAACAAAGGGATCTAAATAGATAAGACAAAGTTCAGCTTAGGAAAGAGCTATGCATGAGAGAGATACTCTTTATTTTTTAAAATTTAGATATTGCAAGTTTCAATAAAATCCGTTTTCGGGTCAGCAACGAAGTACTGACTATTGGGTTCGTGAATAACCCCGGTTAAACTATGTTATTGATTACCACTGGGCCAATGCCTCTGCTTGTGGACTGTGGACGTATTTGTAGAGACTTTGTCTCATGTGCATTTACTCCTTATCCTATACCATATACAGAATTAAAGCAGTTTTATATAATAAACAGTCGGCATAGCGATGTCTTTTTCTGAACAAAATACAGTAAATAACTGTTTAGCTCACCTGGCCTAAAAGGCCATGTGAGCTTTTGCCATCACTTTGCGTCCGTCGTCCGTCGTCTATCGTCCGTCGTCCGTCAACTATTTCAAAAATCTTCTCCTCTGAAACTGCTGAGCCAATTGTAACCAAACTTGATCTGAAGCATCACCAAGGTATGCAGTTTCAAAATTATGTTCGATTAGTCCGAAGACCCAACAACATGGCTGCTGTTACTAAAAATAGAACATAGGGGTAAATTGCTGTTTTTTGCAAATAACTCAAAAACAGTTACAGATATCAAAAATCTGACATGGGGTAAAAGTGATCAGCGTAGCAAGATCTACCTGTCCTGCAATTTTGAGGAAAAACCCGAAAACCCGTCATGGAGTTATTGCCCCTTTTCCGTAAAATTTTCAAAATTTGTGCATTTTTTATTTTTTATTTCAAAAAGTGTAAGAGAGAGAGGTCAAGTGTAAATTGCAAAAAGGTTCAGCATATCAATATCTTCCTACCCTGAAATTTGAAGAAAATCCAATGAACCTTGTAGGAGTTATTGCCCTTTTTTTCACGGAATTTTCAAAATTTTCATATTTTTCACTTTCATTATGTAAACTATTGAAGATGACGGTTAAGTGTAAATTAATAAAATGTTTGCCATGCTGTGTGGACTTCAAAACTGGTGTTGAAAATTGTTGATTGGTTGATCACCATTTTCAAAATGGCCGCCAAAAAAGGCGGGAAAATTCAACATTGCTCAATTTCAATGAAATTTGGTTTCCAAATAGATATTGATGTTGCGACTTCAAAACCGGTGTTGAAAATTGTTCGTTGACCGCCATTTTTAAAATGGCCGCAAAAAAGGCGGGAAAATTCAACATTTTCCGATTTCTATGAAATTTGGTTTCCAAATAGGTATTAATGTTGCAACTTCAAAACTGACGTTAGAAATTGTTCGTTGACCGCCATTTTTAAAAGGCCGCCAAGAAAGGCGGGAAAATTCAACATTGTCCGATTTCAATGAAAGTTGGTTTCCAAATAAATATTGATGTTGCGACTTCAAAACCGGTGTTGAAATATGTTCTTTTACCGCCATTTTCAAAATCGCCGCCAAAAAAGGCGAGAAAATTCAACATTGTCCACTTTCAATGAAAGTTGGTTCCCAAATAGATATTGATGTTGCGACTTCGAAACAGGTGTTGAAAATTGTTCGTTGACTGCATGCCATTTTTCAAAGTGAACGCCAAAAAAGGCGGGAAAATTCAACATTGTCAGATTTCAATGAAATTTGGTTTCTAAATAGATATTGATGTCGTAACTTAAAATATGGTGTTGAAAATTGCCGTTGACCGCCATTTACAAAGTGATGTCTCAACTTCAAAACTGGTGTCGAAAGTGGTCCTTAGAAAAAACATTTTTGTCAAAATATCCCAACAAAGAAATATAGTAAACCATGATGAGACTTAAAATACAGTTCAAGATAATGGTGGTGTTCAAACTACCAAAGTTTGAGGGACTGAAGTTCAACTGTATAACTTACAATGTGAGCTTGTTTGTGGCAACTGAAAGCCAGGTGAGAGATACGGGCTCCTGGGAACCTCTGGTTTGTACATTATTGAGATAACATGTTATATTTTTTATGACAAGAAATGTTTAAAATACTTAAATTTTGCTACAAAAACTGGTTAATTATAATATCAGTTATATTGCAAGGAGATATCAGAAAAATATTTTTGGACGAAATCTGCGATATAAACACGGATTGTCACATACTCACCAAACTGTTTCACAAGTCTCTAAAACTTCAATTTTACATTGATTCAATAATCAATATCGTCTTACGTTCAACTGAAAATGAAAATCTGCAAAAGATTAATCGCGATTAAGTTGTAATTAGGAGAAAAAAAAAACATTCAAAGGTAGTTTTGACGTAATTTTCAACTGAGAATTGCTCCTTTGTAACTTTTCTCATTACAAAAACAATTCGTTTGTATTTGCAGGAGTTATTGAGATATCACAATATATATGAAAAAATGTTTTGAATAATAATTATTTTCATCTTATCCGAGACATCTCGATTTGCTACTTGAAAAATTGATGAAAATTTGAAAAAAAATTTTTACTAAAGATCCGAAAATTCCCATTTTGCTTCCATTTTGTTGTACTTGTAGAGACTTTTTCTCATGTAAATTAACACCAAATCATTCCATTGTTTCTATGCCTATGCCTATGACTAAATTTGAAAGAAATCCATACAGAACTCATATCGGAGTAATATATAATAATTTATAATTATGATTAGGTTCACACGTCTATTTGTTTTTCTCCTTATATTTGTGTTAACCATGCTACAGAAAATTCTATAAAAGCAAACCACAGATTACATTGTAGCTGCGTTCAATTATGCAATTTTTGCAAGAATTTCAGTCTACCATTCTTCTAAATTGTCTTAAGGTTTGTCGCACGTTAAGTTCTTGAATTTGATTCAAATTACTAGTATTCAAAATTCTTTGATTTTATCCATTATAATGCATTAGAATTTTGGTGTACTCACCTTTTTTCTTCAAAATTCTATTTAATACTCCCAAAAAACGTCTGACAAAATTATGGAATTCTTTATATTGCTCCGTGGGACTTAAAAGAAACAAATTCTCTATACAATGTGAATAGGAAAATCTAAAGAGAATCGGTTACTCGCCAAGATTTAAAATTCTTGTTACTATGTTATTTTATAAATAATCAGCAATTAACCATATTTATAATAAAATTCCGCGTGTTTGACCAGAAACGTTAATCTGTATCTGTATGCTATATTAACCTCCTGTCTAGAAGAACCGCCACGAAGTGACGTGTAACGTATGTACACACCCGCCATAGAAGGACGGGAAGGAGGTGTCGTAGCATTCCGTAACGCTGACCCCAGCGCATCGGTACGGATTTCTGTGTGTCTACCTAATCTAGCCCCCTAACCTGATGCGTCTAATCCACCGTAGAAACCCTCCTCACTGGCAGGACCCCCTCCTTTTAACCATTTACCACCATTTCCTTTACCATTACCAGAGGACTTTATACAAACCAATAACGAAGGCTTAGACAGAAAGACAAATATCAAGGTAGTGAGCGGGAGCTGGTCAGGATAACCCATCTATCCTTACCGATATCCCGCTCGACACCAGCTGTATTTAAAGGTGGAGAAAAGCCGAAAGTCCCGCGCACGAAAATGGACCTCGGAAAGAAACCACCGTGCCATCAGGGGAACAGCTAAAACCCTCAGACATCAGGAAAACCTGAGAGGTCTATAAATGTAAAGACATTTACTGATGGCACCCACAGGTCGCGATGCACGATGAACCACAACCCCTTGTTTCCCATCCTCGTGATGTTAGACGTCCTGACAAACAATAATTAAATCCAAACAGATGCAAGAAATACATAATCCTGTGTTAAAATCCATAATTTCACTAAAAAATCTTTAAAATTTAGCGTCCAAATCATTTTAACACATGAAAATTTGGAGAGCCGAAAAAAAACATGTCTGCTTAATAGTAAGCAAACGTAACTTTTCCGTCTACGATTAAATTTTATTTTATGAATCTGACAAACTGTGTATCAAAATAAATCAAAAACTGACTGGGGTGTTCACATCGGAGGTTGGTGTCCGCCAAGGAGATGTCTTGAGTCCTAACTTATTTAATTTTTTTATTAATGAATTACCCAGTTTATTGGTAAATAAATCTGACTCTCTAACTTTAGATAATGCAAAAATACCATGTTTGTTATATGCTGATGACCTTGTCTTGATCTCTGACTCAAAAGAGGGACTGCAAAAAAAGTTGGATATTTTGCATAGTTATTGCCACGAATGGTGTCTTCAAGTTAACACAAAGAAAACTAAAGTTATTATTTTTAATAGAAATGGCAGAGTTTTAAATGAAAATTTTACAGTTGGTGACAGTACTATTGAATGTGTCAAGTTTTACAAATACTTAGGAGTAATTCTGAGTAATACTGGTAATTTTAACGAAGCAAGGAAAAATCTGTCTGAAAAGGGGCTTAAAGCAAGCTTCAAACTGTACAGAGATTTAAAGTCTTCATCACCGTCAGTTAAAAATTTATTACATATCTTTGATCATACTATTAAACCCATTATTTTATATAATTGTGAAAATTGGGGTATAATAAATGTTACCCAAAAGAGACAAAAGTTAAATCTTTTTGATATCTTTAAAGATTGGGAACATGAAAAAATAAATATGAAGTTTTGTAAATACATTTTAGGGGTATCAAAAAAAAGTACGAATCTTGCTGTTATCTCTGAACTTGGCAGATTTCCATTGCATATTGATATCATAATACATATATTTATGTACTGGTATAGACTTGAACACTCATCGATTAACTTACTGAAAAGTGCATACGCAGAATATAAAGATAAAGATTACATGAAGGATAACACATGGTATTCAAGCCTGATTTTCTTGTGCAATAAATTAAACATCAAACTCTCAGCATGTAAAGGGCTAAGCAAGGGAACATTCAAATCAATACTTATAAAACGGGTTAGAGAAGAATTTTTAAAATCTTGGAAATCAGTTAGAGACTCTCTACCGAAAGATCAGGGCAAATTAGATACATACTTCAAATTTAAATGCTCTTTTCAGTTTGAAAGATACCTAAACATTAAGAATCAAAATAGACGTTATATGCTAACCAAATTTAGAATTAGCAATCATTCTTTAAGAATTGAAAAGGGTAGATATGAAAAAAGGGTCAATAGTGCAGGCAAACTAGGGCCACTGCCCCGATGTGAAAGGATCTGTCAGTATTGTTCAATGAACCAGATAGAAAATGAAGAACATTTTCTATTGCATTGTCCTCTGTATGAAAACAGAAGGAATACATTTTTATCAAAATTAACAAATCTTTTCCCAAATCTGAAAAGACTTCACTCCACTAATTTATTCGTTTGGATAATGTCAAACGAAGATCCAATAATTTTACTGGACTTATGTGATTTATTAGAACAAAATTTTTTAGACAGACAGATAATTGGTAATTAATGCTGTTTATACAGTTTTTTTTTNGAGTGGAATATAGTATCTTCCTTTGTTATACATATCTGGCTCTCTCTGGTTTGTTGAACCTTAATCGAAACGATCAATAGTTTATAACAGTTGTAATATTAGAGTTATCCCTCTTCTTATATATATACCTAACTCTCCCTCCATTACAATACTATTGTTATTTATGAATTATATGTTCTATTGTGCTGTACCTAATTAATATAATTAGTGAGAAAGGTGAGTGTGTGTGTATGTATGGGTGGACGAATGTGTCTGCGTGTGAAAGTATACATGATTTTGTTATGCCCGAAAGGGCCCTGTGATTAGGCCAATAAAGAATTTGAATTTGAATTTGAATTTATTTTATCACGTGACAATTACAATATTCAAAATGGCCACAGGTCAAACGAAGGATAGATACGATGAAGCGTAAATTGAGGCATAGTAAGGATATTTAAATTTACGGTACTTGGAACTTTGATAAAAGTGAAGAAAAATAGTTCCGATTTCCATCGGTACGCGTTTTGCCAAGGTGTCTAGCGGTAAACACTTGAAATCTCACCGTAAACAATTTGACTGCGAATCTACAACGGCCCCAGTTTCTGTCTCTATGGGGCAACAGCAAGAATTAAAAAATAAAAATTAAAGTCCAAATAGAAAAGATAAACGATAAATAGGTAATATTTGCACCATAGAGGCAGAAGAATTCGGTCTACAATTACTGTAAAATAATATATTCAAACTACAGGAAAGTTCGTTCTGAATAGTCATAGGACTGAAATTTCGCACACCTAAATAAAACTATGTTCAGGATGTCATCAGGTTTTTGTTAAATACGCATACTTTAATTTCTCACAAATCACGATGATTTATTTTCATCCTCCCTCAATTTCGTCACATATGGAATTTATGAACCAATCTTTTCGGTTGTAGCCTGCAAAATAAGTTCTTTCAGGTTAGCGTTATATCAAAGATGAACGCCAGCCTCGAACATAGTTTAATAGTGGACCTATTCAAAAGAAGTTCAAATGTGTTGTCCTTTTCAAACAGTAGGCAAATTGGAGGCATAGTTTCATTTGGACCCCCCAAAAATATTGTCCATATACATGTAATCAATTGTCTAGATGAGCGATACAATCTCATTTGAGCATCTTGTCTAATACAAGTATACTTGTAATTTTCATTTTCTATTTACCCCGCAATGATTTCCAATTTGAGCAGGACTAAGATGCAAAACTTTGTCTTTTTGGAATTCCAATGGCCATCTAAATTCTAATTTTTACAAACTAGATAATCATAATAGACATTCATTTTTTATTCTTCAAAGACTCAATATGTGTTTTCTCTTAATTCATTGAAACATCAACCTAATTCAAAAATTATGACTGCAGTCCTGAATGATAGAGTGATACAGAAGCACGGTGTTCCGTCTTATGAAAAGAATGTCAGCCTGAAGCCACCTTCTTTTTTTGACATTTGATAGAACACCCAGGATGATCCTTCTTAGTATCATCCTTCTGAAAAGTAATTTACACAAATATGATGTACTAATCAGTTTGCAACTCTAAGGAAACAAATGAGAGTCAACAAAGTTTGATCACACTTGTTTCTTTGAAATTTACACAAAACTGAATAATATCTTTGTTTATCTGATTTTTGGAACCTTGCTGCCTAAAATTTTCTGAAAAGAGTCTGTAAAGAATGACTATTTGAATTAGTAGGTCTTTCCTGGAAGTTGAGACATAATGCTCTTAATGCTAAGATTAACCAATTAAACTAAGACACTACACACACACACACACATATATATATATATATATATATATATATATTGACATAAAATGAAGGTTTTTGGTTGTCCATGATACTTTAATATTGACCTGATTTTGAAGGATACATCTTCCTGTACTTTTTTGTATTTGCTACAATATTGTTTCTATAGTGGTATTAGGCGACAAGCGAAAAAAAAAAAAAAAACGGAAATCGATTGTCGACAATCAGTTTTTGGTCCATAGGTTCCAAACTGTTGGTTCAATCACCCTTTCCTTTGCTACAAATGTAGATCGTTACAAGACACACATTTTCTCCAGCATATTTATCTGCTTTCATTTACGGTTTCTGAATACATCCGATGGCAATGTCTCATGTCACAGTTCAAAGTTTTTAGCAATAACTCATATCACCTACACAGTTATGTTCAACTTAAAGACCTGAATTAATTAGACCGACCTTTCAATTGTTCTTGGAACAACTGACATTCTAGTTTTATCAGCGTCGCTGAAGTTCTCATCCGAATGTGCACTGCAAATGGTTGAAAATATTATATAAACACATTTAGCAGAACAATATTTTATTCCATCTGATTTTAACACACGAAAAGTTTGTATGTTTTAATACTTTCTATAATTCTGGAATTCTTGATTGATAACATATTTGTAGAATATGGAGAACAAGTTTTCCAGCAGACAATAGGGATACCTTTGGGGACTAATTGTGCGCAACTTTTAGCAGATTTGCTCCTTTATTCGTATGAAGCCAGGTTCATACAAGGGCTAGTTAAGAAAAAAAGACAATAAGCTAGCCAAATCCTTTAATCTCAGTTTCCGTTATATAGATGATGTTCGTTCATTGAACAATCCTCAATTTAAGGATAAGCTTCATCTTATTTACTCAAATGAACTCGAAATTAAAGAGACCACTGATACTCCATCATCAGCATCATAGCTGAAATTATCATTGGTAGCTCTCATATCGATTTCTTTCGATCAAAATATTGAACCTCCTTTGGTGTTTGTTGTTGGATACATCCTTATTGTATCAAAATTGATGGTGATTAGGTCTACGTTTAAAATTCATGTCAAATGTTCGGAGTCCTCTTGTTTTTCCATTTAAAGCATCTACCCTTTTTGTCAATGAACTCCCTATATATTCTTTTTCGAAATATTATTTGACACGTTCTTAAGAACATTCTGACAAAATTTTTTCTAAATCGTATTAATTTTGTCAAATGTGCATCGCAAAGATTAAACACAGGAGTTTAGTTTTCCACCATTTTTTTAATCACTTTTATCTCAAAAAGAAATTTATCGACCTGTCAATTTTGTACCACTTGAATAACACTTTTTTGCAGTTAACTACAAAATATCACTATTATCTAAAATCCTATTTTGACAGCAAGTAACGAAATTCCACAATAGTGATTCCTCGCTCTTTAAAGTAGAAAGAATAATAATAAGAAGAAGGAGTAAAGAAGAAGAAGAATAACAACAACAACAGCAACAACAGCAAGAACAACAAGAAGAAAATACACAAAAAAACATTTAGTTTATAAAATTCTTTCAGGAGACGTATTTGTTATTGTTTTATCAAAATGAAAAACACAATAACAACAATTTAGTCCCCACAAAAACTGTGTTTTGGTCACTTTATAACAGAAAAACGATATGTCGCTCCCGACAAGGTCTTAGTAAGATAATTACGTCTGGGGTGACATAATAAGAATTATTATATTTTACTAAGTAAGAGAAGATTTAATTGGATGAAAGTAATCATGTGACTTCAAATTAATTCGGGTGTTTTAGCAAACAACCTCGATATGACATCACTGCGGGAACAACTCTGTTGTTTCCCGCTGAACAACCCGGATATGACGTCGCAGAGAAAAACAACCCTGTAGATTCTAAAAAGCTCTAGCAGATTATATCAGTCTTCTTTGTGAGATTAAAATCATAATACGGTCTCTTGATTTGGAATTAATGAAACTGTTTAAAATATAATAAAACAATTATGGCCCGCTGTTAAGGGAAACATCCAGATTTGTCAACCCGAGGAGGGTTGACAAATCTTGATGTTCACGTCAACCGAAAACAGTGAAAACAGTAAGTATCCAAACGCCTCGTTTGAAAAACTGAATAAGAGTAAAAACAATACGTTTCAACTATATTATTTTGAGGCTAAATAGGAAACGGGGCAACAACTATAAGTATCCGCACTTCGTTTGGAAGACTTAAAATAAGAAGAAATTTTCTTATTATTAAATCGGAACTTCATGAACAACGACAAGGGAAAATCGCGTTCTGGCAATTACCATTCCATACCTGTTGCATTTTGATAGGATAAAATACCGAATATTGAGTGAAATTGAATAACAAAAATATATGGTGTTGTTTTGAATAGCACCAAGCAACGTATCCTTAAGGGGAACAGATATGTTGTTTGACAATATCAGCTTAATTTTACGTCCTTCCGGATTTGACATGACGGTTTTGAGTTTACAATAGATTGACTCACTGGCAGTATGAAAGCATGCTTTCCCTTATGGGGCGCCTGATGTCACAATGATGTGATTTATATTTTTTGTTTTGTTTCTTTGTTTATTTTTTTATTTTTGCCATGCATGCATTTTTATGTTACTTTTTGCAGTCAATGCGTGTTTTACTGTATCGGTATTGTAATCCCGTTTATCTTAAGTATTCGTTTTTCACTGTCCTTTATCTTGAAGTAGCTGCAGTAGAACACGGGATGCGGTTATTAGAAACATTAAAGTCGAGAGACATGGCAACCAGAGGCTTCCAGGAGCCTGTATCGCTCACCTGGCTTTCAGTTGCCACAATCAAGGTAACAATGTAAGTAATACAGTTGATCTTCAGTTTCTCAAACTATCGTAGGTCGAACACCTCCAATATCTTGAACTGTTTTTATAGTCTGATCATGTTTTATTATATTTCTTTGTTGGGATTTTTTTTATAAAAAACGCCCTTGCTAAGGAACACTTTCGACACCAGTTTTGAAGTCGAGACGTCATTTTGTAAATGGCAGTCAACAAACAATTTTCAACATCGGTTTTGAAGTCGCAACATCAATATCTATTTGGAAATCAAATTTCTTTGAAATCGGACAATGTTGAATTTTCCCGGCTTTTTGGTAGCCATTTAGAATATGGCGGTCAACGAACAATTTTTAACATCAGTTTTGAAGTTGCGACATCAAGACCTATTTGGAAACCAAGTGTTATTGAAATCGGACAATGTTGAATTTTCCCGCCTTTTTTGGCGGCCATTTTGAAAATGGTGGTCAAGGAACAATTTTCAAAACCGGTTTCGAACTCGCAACATCAAGATCTATTTGGAAACCAAATTTCATTGAAATCGGACGATGTTGAATTTTCCCGCCTTTTTTGGCGGCCATTTTGAAAATGGCGGTCAAGGAACAATTTTCAACATCAGTTTTGAAGTCGCCACAGTATGGCAAACATTTCATCAATTTACACTCAACCTTCATCTTCTATAATTTTTGAAATAATAAATGAAAAATACGAAAATTTTAGAAATTCGGTGAAAAAAGGACAATAACACCTACAAGGGTATATGGATTTTCTTCAAAATTTCAGGATGGGTAGATCTTGATAAGCTGCACATTTTTGCAATTTTACACCTGACCTCTATCTGTTACACTTTTTGATATAAAAAATGCAAAAATTTTGAAAAT
The DNA here is from genome assembly GCA_002080025.1 of Modiolus philippinarum. Lineage (NCBI taxonomy): Eukaryota > Metazoa > Mollusca > Bivalvia > Mytilida > Modiolidae > Modiolus > Modiolus philippinarum. Next base: position 67,402 of record MJUU01068081.1, on the reverse strand, counting down.
TTAACGGAAAAAGGGCTATAACTCCGAGATGGGTTTCAGATTTTCTTCAAAATTGCACAGTGGGTAGATCTCATCATGTTGATCATTTTAACCCAATGTCAGATTTTTGATATCTGTAACGGTAACGAGTTATTAGCCAAAAACTGCAATTTATCCCTTTGTTGTAATTTTAGCAATGGCGGCCATGTTTTTTGACCTGCCAACTAATAGAACATAACTTTAAGAAGCCATACCCTGGTGATGATTCAGGCCAAGTTTGGTTACATTTGGCCCAGCGGTTTCAGATGAGAAGATTTTTGAAATTGTTGACGGACGGACGGACGGACGGACGGACGACAGACGACGGACGACGGACGCAAAGTGATGACAATAGCTCACCTGGCCCTTCGGGTCAGGTGAGCTAAAAACGGGATTACATAAAAAACATAGACATGAGACAGCCACAAAACACGAGAATAAAAACACAAAATTCAGAACTAATCACTTATTGTTTGATCTCCCAAAATCTAGGGTGACATCAGATGCTCCGGAAGGGTAAACATTTCTTGCTCAACTAGCGGCACCCGTCGCACTATCAGTAAGTCAGTCCGGGGTTAAATCAAATTCCGCGAAGACGCGTACATGCGATAACTAAAACAAATCCGTCCATGCGTTTGTATTATCTTTGTATTCTTTAAGGGGTGATTGTGTTTCACTTACATTTGTACATCTTTTTTGTAGATTGTAGGCCGTTTACATATTCGAAATTTAACTTGTAACTAATTTCTAATAATGAATTATGTTTGAGGTTCATTCGAACATTAAGTACGATCACTGCTTTTTGTTCAAAAGGTTGTCGCACTTTTAATATAATTCTTTGACAGAGATTGTAATTTTATTTTCTCTTATGATCCAACCTAATAACCTATTCCTTGCACGAATAGTTATATGTGGTACACAACGAGACTTTGAAGTTGGAGTTAGATACGAAAAAGTTGCATCTCTTTCACATGAATTTCATTGGTTGAACGACAAGTAATAGCACATCACGCATTATGTGTTATCATTTTTTCGACGTTTCTATTGGACCACTGTGAAATCTCGTTGGCCGTGATTAACGTTGTCTAGTAACGGTGTTGTTATAGCAGTTCGGCACCAAATATTCATTGCATTTATTTATGAAAAACATAAGATAAATAGTTTTAATAAAGAATTGTATATCGCTGGATATCAACTCTGGTTATGTAATTTCAAATATAATAAACTCGCCAAAGGCTAGTTTTTTTTTATTATATACTGAAATTGCAAAACTTTTGTTGATATCGAGCGACATACAATTCTTTCTCATTATGAAAACTATAATCTTAAATAACACCCAACTTAAACTTTAAAATTGAAGGTCATACCTATTTTCTTTCCGTAAAGAAAAAGATGTGATATTTTAGCAAATAAAACGTTAACTGCTTATTGTTCGGACAAGGGTGATCTTCTGAAGTGAAGTCGTAAGGGTTGAATCAGCAACAAGAAGAAGATAGTATCATCAAGTATTACGCCCGTATATTTCAATCATTTGTTAAATAGGTAAATCCAGGACAACAGAATATCTGTCCAAATTACGACACAATATATAGTTTGTTGATATATTCATAACGGTTGTAATTGGTAGATGGGAAATAAACGACGTTTTCTTTGCAATGAAGAGACAAAAGTTGTCGAAAAATCGCATATACAGAAACTAAATTAACAGTAACGTCGGTATTTTGTTATTTCTTACAAGATAAAAAGCTGTAGAATGGCCAGAACTGACATGTGATGAGGCGCTTTAAATTGCGATTGCCGGACACTTACAAAAATATACGTTGGTTCTCCTGATTGTGTTGAGTACATTAATTTTATCTTATTCCGAGTTTTCTTTACGTATTGTATTATTTCGACCGTTCATTCCATAACTGTTATCGTTAATATTTTATAATATGATGATCCTGAAATGCTCATTGTTGAAGGCCTCGTGGTGACTTAAAGATGATGAACAGCATTAGTGTTGAGCCATTTGCCTCACTTCGCCATTAATTAGTGGGAATGGTTTTGACATTCTTATTTTTTGTATTTTTGTAATGTCAAATTGTTATTCTGACCACTTGTTAATTGTGCCCACATCACATGATTTTATTATGCTAAGTTTTCTCACATTTAACTCGATGAGTGTCATGTGATTGTTTTAGTGTTGTGATTGTCTTCTGTAATTTTTTTTTGTCAGGCAACGGATGGCAGCGATAAGTAAGAAACTTTGCCAGTTAATTTTATGTTTTTTGTCGATCCCGCATCAATTGGTAAGAAGGCACGGATGTCGCGTTGCTCCAGCAATGAATTCCGCTCAAACCTGTGTTAGGGGCCGTCTTGAACTTGCTATGAGGTATGAACTTGCTATGAGGTATAATCAAAGCTCATTGTTGAAGGCATCATGGTTTCTTCAAGATGACCAACAACAATAAAAGCGTTGTTCCACTGCTTTGTTTTAACAATGTATTTGTAGTGACTTTGCCTCATGAGCATTTACTTTATATCCCTTCATTGCTTCATTAGAACAGGATTTGTTTCTCCAGCATTGTGAAGTGCGTAAGTAGTAGAACACGACACCTCAGACCAAAATTGACGAGGAGCCCACGTAGTGAATTCTTTGTAAAATTTTTCATTTTGCCCTAATTTTCCCTAAAATATGCAGATGAGCTGTGGCTCTAAAATTGACCCATATAGAGGGCTCTGTAATCGTTTTTACGAGGTGCTTATATACTTTAGTGTGTGGTCTTAGGCGTTGTCACTGGTCTTGCCTACTGGTCTCGTCTTCATCCCTGCTTTGGCCTAACTTTTACCCTAACCCTAATCTATTTTTACTACACCTTAATCGTTGCCTCTATAATCCAGTTCCTTAAATCTTTTGTTATAGTGTTGTTTTTAAGTGTGTCATTGACCTTTGACCGTGGGTCTCGCCCTTTCTCTATCCGAGGTACTTTCCCAGATCTCGCCTTATACTCCGGTCTCGCCCTAGTTCTGTCCATGATGTTTTTCAGTGGTCTCGTCCTGAACATATCCCTAACCCTATTCCAGTTTTTAGCTACACCTTAACTATTGTCTCTATAATCCAGTAACTTAACTCTTTTGTTATAGTGTTGTACTTAGAGTGTCATTGACCTTTGGCCTCGTCCTGAGTGCCTTATAGTTGACTTTGACTTCATTAGTCCATAGTGTTGTCCCTGGTCTCGCCTAAGGTACTTTCCTAAATCTCACTTTTTTTGGTCTCACCTTACGTCTGTCCATGGTATTCGACTCGTCGTTATCCTAACCCTAACCCTCACCTTTAACCTTACACTTATCCTTGTACTGACCCTGACTTTTCTGTTGTTAGATCAGTAGTGTTGTTTTTGTTCACGACTAACCCTAACCATTCTTTTTGCAGTATTTCCTATATCTCCATAGTTACTTTCAATTTCAAAATTATTGAAGTTACCTCCCTTTTATCTTACAATTAACCTAAGTTGCTCTGACTACTTTTATTTTTTCTCTGTTTGTTTGTTTATATTTTTGTTGTTGTTGTTTTTTATAATTATTTCCCTATTATGTTACTGTAATCTAAGTTACCATGGCAACTTTTATTTTTTCTTTGTTTGTTTGTTTTCTGTTTTTGATTTTGGTTTTTGTTTATTGTTGTTCTTTGTTAGATCTTCTAAGCGTATCTCATTAGGCAGTGACATAAACAATAGGATATTAACATATATACAATTTATTTTCTCCGTCAAATAGGCAAACACGGGTCGGAGAACATCCACATAATTCCTTTGCAATTTAAATTCCATAAGGTAATATACAGTAATAAGTCATGATGACTCTTTTATCAAACACTAGTCTAAAAACTCTAAGGATCTGCTTGACATCTTAAAATCGAGATCATTATCACACTGTAACAGCATTAAAACTTTTGACTTTTCCACGTTTTATACTACAATTCCCCATGGACAACTGAAATCACGGCTGAAAGATATAATTCATAGATGTTTCTCCCGCAAAAACGGCGAACAAAGATATAAGTACATTGTTACAGGCAGAGAACAAGCATACTTTGTGAAATACGACTCAGAATCACAGAAAAAATATACAGAGGAAGAAGTGATTAAAATGTTAGAGTTTCTGATCGACAATATATTTGTCCAGTTTGGAGGACTTGTTTTTCAAAAGACTATCGGAATTCCAATGGGCACACCCTGTGCACCTCTTTTAACCGATCTATTTCTCAACTAATATGAAGCTGAATTCATCGAAGGGCTTCTTCAAAATAAAGATAGAACAACTGGCCCAGTCCTTTAATTTCAGCTTCCGTTATATATATGATATTTTATCACTAAACAATCCTCGCTTTGGTGATTTTCTTCATCTTATCTATCCAAAAGAGCTAGAAATTAAGCTAAGTTAAAAAGGGTAAAAAGGGAACGTTGTCGTGATTTAGAAAAAAAGTTAGAACAAAAACTAAAAGATAGGGATGAATATCAAAATGAAGAAGAGACTTTCACTTTAGAAATAAACAATTTGGAAAATGAAATTGCCAAAATATATGATGAAAAGGGGAAGGCAGCTCAAATTCCATCGAGGGAAAAAAGGGTTGAACTGGGGGAGAAAAGTAATGCTTATTTTCTAGGGTTAGAGGAGCAGAGGCAGATAAAGAAAACAATTAACAAACTATATGGGGAGGAAGGTGAAATTATTGAAGACCAAGGGGATGTATTATCAAAAATCAAACTATAGTACGAAACGTTATACACAACTAAGACACCCGACAGTGTTTTATGTCAACAGTATATTATTGATACTGTTTTAGAAAAAGGGCTTGATGAAAAATACAAACTTTTATGTGATGAAAAAATTACTGAAGTAGAAAGTTCAAACGCTATATTTAAAATAAAATTAAATAAAGCACCCGGCTTAGACGGTTTTATCTGTAGAATTCTATAGAACATTTTGGGATAAACTTAAACATTTTCTCATTAAAACTCTTAACAGAGGGTACGATGAAACGTGTTTATCATATTCACAACGTACTAGTATCTTGACTCTTATATTTAAAAAGGGGAATCCTTTGTCTTTAGAAAACTATCGTCCTATTTCTCTACTTAACGTTGACTTAAAGTTATTGTCATATATTTTAGCACAAAGGTTAAAGAAAATTCTACCAAAAATTATAAATGAAGATCAAACAGGATATGTCCAAAACAGATTTATCGGGTTTAACTTGAGGCAAATCCAAGATATTATATATTACGCAGAAACCTATAATATAGAGGGGGGCATTATATTTGTTGATTTTACCAAAGCATTCGATTCGGTAGAATGGGAGTTTATGTTGTTAACTCTAAATCATTTTGGATTTAATGAATCTTTCATACGTTGGGTTAAAACTCTATACAGATATTCAAACTTGTGTCATGAATAATGGATGGGTGTCAGAAATGTTTAAAAACTCAAGGGGGATTCGTCAAGTATGTCCTTTATCAGCTTTGTTATTTGTTTTGTCTGTAGAAATTATGGCTCTACGACTAAGAAATAATAAAGATATTAAATGTATTAGCGTTAAATTGGATAAAAAGAACCATAACATAAAAATTTCTCAATAAGAAGATGACACGACGCTGTTCTGTGGGAATAAAAATGATATAGATATTGCAATGAATGAAATTGAATTTTTTGGAACCTTTTCTGGTTTGATTTTGAATCGTAATAAAACTGAAGGGTTGTGGATTGGAAGGCTGAAATCATGTAAAGATAAAATATCAGGAATAAAATGTACAAGCCTATCAAGGCACTTGGAATATATTTTGGAAATAATAAAAAAGAATGTGAAAAGCTAAATTGGGATTCCAAGCTTAATAAAATGAATAAATTACTCACATCTTGGAAAAGAAGAAATCTCACATTGATTGGCAAGATTTTAATCATAAAAACTTTAATTTTACCATTTTTTACCTTTTTGGCATGATCTTTTATAGTACCTGACAATTATTGTAAAGAAATTGAAAGCAAATGTTTTAAGTTCATATGGGATGACAAACCAGATAAAGTTAAAAGAAATTTATTTATTAACCAATACGGGGAAGGGGGTCTACAAATGATAGATATTAAAAGTTATTTCATATCACTGAGTGCAATGTGGGTAAGTAGATTAGTGGGTAAAGGGCTTCCGAATTGGAAAGTTATCCCGCTCAAATACTTTCATGTAATTGGACGCGATTGGTTAATTTTCTTTTTTAACAACGACGTACAAAAAACATTGAATATTTATATAGAATACCACTTTTCTATAAAGAAGTAGTTAAATGCTGGAACATAGTCAAACTGAATTGCCGCGTACATTCACTGATGTCAGAAAACAAATTATATGGGGCAATAAATTTATTCTTTTTTCAAAATAAGACCATTGTTTTTGAAGTAAGTGAGAACCGAGCCGTCAGTCTAAAAAGAACAATCCAAGGACAATGGCAACGTCGGAAAAACAAAAAAACGAAGACATAACATGGGCATGACACAGAAAAGAAAATGAAGACACGCACATATACAAAAATGAACAACACGGACCCAATAAAAACCATGGGTGAGATCAGGTGCACCGGTAGAGTAAGCATCTCCTGCTTCTTATAAGACACCCGCCGTGTTGAACATGTCAACTCCGGTAGTAAAGTCAAATCCGGTAGAGGAAAAACAAACTTTACTGGCAAAGAGAAAGATCTGTTGTCATCTGGGAAACAGATATCTCATAGCGGTCCACAAGATCGTGATGTCGACCGTAAAACTTCTGTAGTGATGACCTCAAGTTATGGGCAACATACCCTTGCTTAAGTAGCCTATTTGTAAGCAACCGAGCTCTATCAAGGTAGTCACTGTATCGACCACAGGCCCTTGAGTAGCGAATGAGTTGGGAGATGTAAACTCCGTATGCTGGTGCTTTTGGAATGTTGCTACAAAGAAAGGGAAAGTTGACTATTGGAAAAGTGAAGTCATCACGTTTGTCATATAGCCTAGTTTGTAGTGTACCTCTTTTGTCAATTTCAAGATGAAGGTCAAGGAACGAGGCTGATGTGGAAGTATCTGTAGTATCCTTAATTTCTAGCTCTTTTGGATAGATAAGATGAAGAAAATCACCAAAGCGAGGATTGTTTAGTGATAAAATATCATCTATATAACGGAAGCTGAAATTAAAGGACTGGGCCAGTTTTTTATCTTTATTTTGAAGAAGCCCTTGGATGAATTCAGCTTCATATGAGTGGAGAAATAGATCGGCTAAAAGAGGCGCACAGTTTGTGCCCATTGGAATTCCGATAGTCTGTTGAAAAACAAGTCCTCCAAACTGGACAAATATATTGTCGATCAGAAACTCTAACATTTTAATCACTTCTTCCTCTGTATATTTTTTCTGTGATTCTGAGTCGTATCTCACAAAGTATGCTTGTTCTCTGCCTATAACAATGTACTTATATCTTTGTTCGCCGTTCTTGCGGGAGAAACATCTATGAATTATATCTTTCAGCCGTGATTTCAGTTGTTCATGGGGAATTGTAGTATAAAGCGTGGAAAATTGGATTAAATCCGGTTTAATACGTATTAATGATATAATAAACGCAATGGGAGACATAAAAGACAACTTTATTTATGAAAAACTGAAATATAAATCAAATTGGATCGCGGAACTTAATGTCTTAAAACAGTCGATTCCCAAGAAATGGATCGATATTTTAAAATCAGAAAGCTCGATCAAAAGTTCCGTTAATATATTAAAAGATAAATTAATATGGAAAAATAATTACATTGAGACTTCAAAATTATCAAATAAATTGTTTTATAATACACTTATTAAGGAAAAGGGAGAAAAATCAATGGGTATAAACAAATGGACTAGAGTATTTGAAATGAGAGCGAATTTAAAGCAACTATATATTTTTATTTTTGATTTTTTAGATGAAAATAAGTTAAAAATATTTAGATGGAAATTGCTTCAATTTATTGTTCTAACACAAAAACTTTTATTACAGTGGAAGATGAAGGATAATTTATTCTGCAATTTTTGTAAAATAGAGGAAGATTACTAACACTATTTTATAACTTGTAAGTTTTTAGAAAATTTTTGGTTAAAAATTTATGAAGTTATGACTAAAGTTAAATTAGAATTTAGAATAACCCTGAAACATTTAGTTTTTGGATATAAAATGATAGATGACAAATATTTTGATTTAAATTATTTTCTAACAATTATTGGTTTCTCTATTTACAAAGCTTATTATATTTCAGAGCAAAAAACTAAACAAACTAATGTATACCAAATTTTTGTAAATGAATATAGTAAAAGACTTAGAGTTAAAAAAAGCAAAACTTCATTGATTAAAGCAATTTATGAGAACGTGTAATATATTAATGTCTTTGCATAAATATATACATAGTTTCAATTATTTTAATTAATTTGGTGATATTGTAGTTATATTGTTTAAGTTAAATTTACACACTGATTACTACCCTGGGTGATTAGTGCTTAATTCACAGGGTTCATCAAGAGATGCTTTGGCTCTTGGTGTAAAATGTAACAAGAATATTTGTGGAAATAAAAATATTATCTTGGTGTTAAAAAAAAGAAATTAAGGATACAACAGATACTTCCACATCAGCCTCGTTCCTTGACCTTCATCTTGAAATTGACAAAAGAGGTACACTACAAACTAGGCTATATGACAAACGCGATGACTTCACTTTTCCAATAGTCAACTTCCCCTTTCTTTTTAGCAACATTCCAAAAGCACCAGCATACGGAGTTTACATCTCTCAACTCATTCGCTACTCAAAGGCCTGTGGTCGATACAGGGACTACCTTGATAGAGCTCGGTTGCTTACAAATAGGCTACTTAAGCAAGGGTATATTGCCCATAACTTGAGGTCATCACTACAGAAGTTTTACGGTCGACATCACGATCTTGTGGACCGCTATGAGATATCTGTTTCCCAGATGACAACAGATCTTTCTCTTTGCCACTAAAGTTTGTTTTTCCTCTACCGGATTTGACTTTACTACCGGAGTTGACATGTTCAACACGGCGGGTGTCTTATAAGAAGCAGGAGATGCTTACTCTACCGGTGCACCTGATCTCACCCATGGTTTTTATTGGGTCTGTGTTGTTCATTTTTGTATATGATCGTGTCTTCATTTTCTTTTCTGTGCCGTGCTCATGTTATGTCTTCGTTTCTTTGTTTTTCCGACGTTGCCATTGTCCTTGGATTGTTCTTTTCAGACTGACGGTTTGGTTCTCACTTACTGTAATCTTTTTCTGGTTGACGATGAGTAGTTTGAAATTGTCTCTAATGATTTTGAAGTCACCTTTCATTAAATGATGAGTTTACTGTTTTTGAAGTCCAGTGTCATTCCTTTTACTTTACACACGGTTGTTATTTCATTTTGTCCTGTAACTTTATATCCATAAGTTTTGGGTCCACCAGGTACAAACTCGTAAATGTGGTTTCCAGCTACTTTATCCGTAAGGTCTCCTAAATAATCCACTAGTTCTGGTTTCCATTCCCCAGATTTGGAGGAAAACACGATGGAATCTGTGTCCGTTTGTGATGAATTGAAGAAGACATTAGATAAATGATATGTCGTTCAACATATATACGAAGTCTGGCATTTTGAAAAAATATAACAATATGATCCAAACACGAAAATGGGAGGACTCTTCACAGAATATATGAACACATTCGTAAAAATGAAACAAGAGGCCAATTGTTGGCCCGACTGGTGCCTAACTGTAGACGACAAATGGATATACATTAGAGAATACTACAAGAAAGAAAGAATTCACCTAACATACGAGAAGATACAGAAAAATCCTGGATTGAGAGCCTTGGCAAAACTCATGTCGAATAGTTTCTGGGGAAAATTTGGACAAAGATCCAACATGTTTATAATGGAATATTGCACAGAATCGAAAACAATATATGGATATCTTTAACTGTGATAAATATAAGTTTCTTGGTTGAGACCATGGCTAGTATAAGATACCCATTCAAAGATGAATTCATCGAGGAAACTGGACGAACCGATGTGGTCATTGCAGCATAAACGACTGCTCATGCTCGATTGAAATTGTACAGCTTTTTGGAGAAACTGGACGATCGTGCTTTTTTATGCCGACACAGATTATATCGTTTTTATCCTCAGAACCCGGGAAACCGGAAACCAGAGCTAGGGGGATTATTTAGGAGACCTCACGGATGAAGTAGCCGGAAACCAAATTTGTACCTGGTGGACCCAAAACTTATGGATATAAAGTTACAGTACAAAATGAAATAACCGTGTGTAAAGTAAAAGAATTGACACTGCACACTGGCTTTTCCTATCGTTATTTATATTTGTCTCTTGTTTTCATTATTGTTTTATTATTAGTGAAGTTCGCTTGTAAATTGTGAGATGTTATTGAAGTTCCCGGCCATTGTAGGTGTTTGCTGTTGTCCTGATTTTTGTAATTTTAAAAACAGTCGACTCATCAATTTTGATGCGATCAAGGACATGGTCACCAACAGAAAAGACAATGTAAAGACTGTGAAAATGACTTCAAAATCATTGGATACAATTTTAAACTAGCTACTCACAGTCACCCAGAAAAAGATTACAGACTAGTCTTTGATAAAAGAGTCATCATGACTGATTATTGTACATAACCTTGTGGATTTTAAATTGTAAAAGAAACATGTGGATGTTCTCCGACTCGTGTTTGCCTATTTGACGGAGAAAATAAAATGCATATATGTTAATATCCTATTATTTAGTCACTGCCTAATGTGATACGCTTAGGACAACAATAAACAACAAAAACCAAAATCAAAAACAGAAAAGAAACAAAACAATAAACAAACAAGCAAAGAAAAATGGAAGTTGCCATAGCGAGACCAGTGACAACACTATGGGCTAGTGAAGTCAAAGCCAAAGGCGAGGCACTCAGGACGAGGCCATATGCCAATAAAACTCTAAAGCACAACACTAAAACAAAACAGATAAGTCACTGGATTATAGAGACAATGGTAAAGGTATAATTAAAAATAGATTAGGGTTAGAGCAAGGATAATTTTAAGGTTAAAGGTAAGTGTAAGGTCACTGGGTAAGAGAAATCATAGTTAAGTTGTAGTTATAAACTGGAGTAGGGTTAGGGTTAAGATCAAGACGAGACCAGTAAAAAGTATCATGGCCAGAACTAGGGCGAAGCCAGAGTATAAGCCGAGATCTAGGAAATTACCTCGGATAAAGGAAGGACGAGACCCACGGGACCAGGCCAAAGGTGAATGACACACCAAAGTACAACAATATAACAAAAGAGGCAAGTCACTGGATTATAGAGACAATGGTTAAGGTGTAGTAAAAAATAGATTAGGGTTAGGGTAAAAGCGAGGCCAAAGCTTTGATAAAGACGAGACCAGTAGGCAAGACCAGTGACGACACCTAAGACAGGGCGAAGTAAATAACACACTAAAGCACATAAGCACCTCGTCAATAAAGATTACAGCGCCCTCTACATGGGTCAATATTAGAGCCACAGCTAATTTGCATATTTTAGGGGAAATTAGGTGAAAAAGAATGCACTACGGGGCTCCTCGTCAATTTTGGTCTGAGGTGCCGTGTTCTACTACTTGCGTAAAAAGATTCCTCGGGCGAGAGATGTATGCTCTATATAAAATTCAGATATGGTGTGCTTGCGCTTGAGAAAATTTCTCATATAGATGCAATATCATTCTTCCTTTTGGCATTTTTATTTTTTGTACGTCAAATTGTAATTCTGACCACCTGTTTATTGTACCCACATCTCATGATTTTATCATGGCATTTTCTCACTTTTGACGTGATGAGTGCCGTCTGGTTCTGTTTAGTGTAGTCATTGTCTTTTGTTAGTCTTTTTTCGTCAGGCAACGGAGTGCAGCGATTGTAAGAAAACTGTGTCAGTTTATGTTATGTTTGTTGAAGATCCCTCATCCATTCGTAAAACGGCACGGATATAGCTTTGCTCGAAATCTATCAATGAATTCTGGACAAAACGGTGACAGGTTCCTTCTTGAACTTTCAATGTATAGTTGAAAGCCTTATGGTGACTTCAAGATGAAGAACGAAAATAAAAAGCGTTCTTATATTGTTTGGTTTTACCATTTATTTGTAGAGACTTTGTCTGATGTTCATTTACTCCATATTCATTCATGGCTCGTAAGGGACAAGAGAGCTTAGTATATCGATAATCAAGTCTTATCTAACAGACATACTCTACAAGAGTTCAACCGGTCGAGTTGACAGAGTAAACGTCTCATGCTACGCTTGCGTAAGTCATCATGCTACAATTACGCCCAAAATCAAATAGTAGCGACCAATCATTTTATATATGAGTTGGGTTTCATGAGTGTTTATCCGAATACGTTAAACAGCTCTTGCGTATTTTGAACTTGTTGGTGCGAAACCAGTTATAAGCAACCAGACTGAACGAATAGAAGGATATTTGGCGTTCTAATAAATTTCAACCAAACCTGAGCAAGTGTATTTTGAGGACTTTGAAAAAGTCATTTTTAATTCCTTGGAGATGTGTGACAGCCAGTAGGCCTTTTCGAAAAATTATGTGGTCCACTTTTCGGTTTCGGCATTTAAATACAATGAAACAGTTCCGGTTATCAACCAAACATGAGAAGTGTTATTAATCCTGTACACAGTTCATAAAACTGTTCATATTTAGATTACAAGGACGTTGTTTACTGTGACACTTCACTAACTTCGTTTTAATTAAAATGTATCCAGGGTTTAAGTTTTATATTGTTAGCCAACCGTACGAGGGATAACCGGAAGGGAAGAGTGTTTGTACTTGCAATTGATAGGATAGGAGAGTTCCAATCCAGGAAAAGATATCAACACTTTTTGGAAGGGGCTATTTAGTGTTTTTTGTATAAAATTAAAATGTAGTTGACGGGGTTGTATTATGGTTTGTTTTGTGTGGCAATTTCAATAAAAATAGCTTGTTTTTGTCAAACGCTTATTTTGGGCGATTGCTTTCAAGTCTGTTTGAGTTCCAACTTTGTTCAGCGTATTTTGGAGGTTTTGAGAAAATCTGTGTGATATTGTGTTTTGCATTGCTTCTTTATTTGGATTGATGTACGTTGTTGTTAAGGTTCTGCTGAAGAGTAGACTTTATTGTGTTACACTCATGTTTTATAGAGTTTCTGCATTCTCAGGTTTGGTTCTATTCTTTTCAGTAATGTCTGTAGCTACATTGGCTTTGAATCGTCTTAAAAATGATTAAGTTATTGATTTTCAACTTGAATAATTCCAATTTGCACAGAAGAGACTAAGTTGTCAAAATAACCATATGTAGAAAACGCATATTTACGACAATATCAGTATTTTTGAACTTGTATGCTGCAATCTTCTGATTGGTTTTTAGTATTTTTCAAGGTAGTTATAGCTTGCCGATACAGCTATATATGAAGAACAACAATAAAAGCGATGATTTCAACTTTCTAATTGTGAACTTACCGTTTTTTAGCAGTAATATTCCCACATCTCCGGCATATGACATCTTCATTTCACAATTCATTCGCTATTGTCGTATGTAGTTTGTACAGCGATTTTGTCAACAGAGCGAAATTACAGTCTCAAAAACCTATACATTAAGTGTATTTTCATAAACAGTTGCACTTATCACTACAGACGTTTTACGGTCGTCACTATGATTTGACAGACTGTTACAATGTTTCTATTACACAGATGAGAAGAGATATCTTTGGGAAGATCCAGAGTTTATCACCGGACTGACAAACACCGACTGTGACAAAACAGGATTTTTCACTTGCGGTGTGACGGGTACTACGCATGGAAATCATACTTACCCTTCCGGAGCACCTGATAATACCTCAAATTTTGTATGTGTTCACTTTGTTAGTGCTTTATTTTTGTGGCGTGCTTGTTCATTTGTATTTATTAAGTCTCCCAAGCAAAGTTTGGGGAGACTTATTGTTTTGACTCAATTCTTATTTGTTTTTGTCTTAGTAATGCTGTCTCAATTCGTTTTTGATAGGAATTGCCGTGATTTTCTATTTTTGATTTTTGAATTACCCCTTATATCATTTTTGCTTCGGTAATCGTTTGCCGAAATATTCCATTGATAACTTCTTTCATGTTTTTGTAGAGACTTTGTCTCATTTGCATTAATTCCATATCTTGTCATTGTTCATATGATAGCCGTTTGCTGTAAATATTTTATTTAGGTAGATATGGGTTGTTGCCAAGACTGTACATGTATAATGACCTTTTAAATATTTTAAGACAGATATTAGTTGTTGTCACGTCGAGAATTAGTTCTTTATCGTTCATTTTAACTAAAATAAACAAAGAAATACAGGAGTTTGAGTATAAGGCATAAAAAGTATGGATTTCTTGAACTGCTGCAATTTATTCTTAATAGTGTCTAGAAAATAAGAAAATTTTATTATAGACAATTGCAAATGAAACCCGATTCGAAACTGGAGCCCTGTCCATGAAGCTTTAAGATCAAGAAAATACATTATTTATACGTTATCTAGTCAAAATTAAACATACTAAAGATAAACATTTTTCTTTTTAATCACTGTATCATGTTATTCATAACTTTAACAGACTGTTGACAGACCCCGTAGCTTGATTTAATTTTCATTACTGTGTAATCAAAATGCCTAGAAAGGCTGTCTGTGGATAATTTGGATGACTGTAAATTTCATGAGCAGTTGATATTCCCGTTGTTCGTATCCATGCGTGATCTCCCTTGTCCATTTTACACAGAGCAGTCATAGATCCAGACGGGTGTCCACCACCGCCATTGTACTCTCCAGCAGATGAGATAGTCTTCTCCTCTACCACTAGTTCTGTTGCAATCCAGTCTTTCCCATCACCAGTTACAGTCCATGAAAAAAGGTAAATTCCCTTCACTGGTGCCACGAATACACCATCATATTGATCGTAATGTCCGCCCTCATTTACGATAACGGTCTCAAACACTAAAGTGCTGTCTGCATTGCGGAAATAATTATTTGCTCTAATTATCGCATAGAACATTACATGGTTATTTTTGCCTGAAAATAAAAGATGCTTTGTCATTTCAAAATGTTATGCTGACCACCCGTTGATAGTGCACACATCTCACTGTTTTATAATGCTAAGTTTTCTTGCAATCGATTCGATGAGTTTTCCGGACTTTTTTCCCATATTATAATAGATATTTATCTAATATTTGATATGTAAGTCTATCACCATGAGTAACAGATCAAGTTCAAGTTTGGTTCCGGTTCATTGATTTTGGATGGAGTTGTGGCCCTTTAACTTAGACAAAGTTGGTAAAATATAGGTTGTCCAGACTTTTTTCTAGACCGTTCCAGATATGAAGCTAATATTTGTTATGTGAGTCTACCACTATGAGTTACAGATCAATTTTAAGTTTGGTACCGGTCCATTGATTTTGGACGGAGTTATGGGCCTTTGACTTAGAAAATTTTGACAAAATATAGGTTTACCTGACTTTTTTCTAAACCGTTCCAGATATGAAGCTAATATTTGTTATGTGAGTCTACCACTATGAGTTACAGATCAATTTTAAGTTTGGTACCGGTCCATTGATTTTGGACGGAGTTATGGGCCTTTGACTTAGAAAATTTTGGTAAAATATAGGTTTACCTGACTTTTTTCTAAACCGTTCCAGATATGAAGCTAATATTTGTTATGTGAGTCTACCAGCATGAGTTACAGATCAAGTTTGAGTTAGGGTCCGGTCAATTGATTTTGGACGGAGTTATCGGCCTTTGACTTAGAAAATTTTGATAAAATATAGGTTTTCCGGACTTTTTTTCTAAACCGTTTCAGATATGAAGCTAATATTTGCTATGTTAGCCTACCACTATGGGTTACAGATCAAGTTCGAGTTTTGTTCCGGTCCATCGATTTTGGACAGAGTTATGGGTCTTTGACTTAGAAAATTTTGGTAAAATATAGATTTTCCAGACTTTTTTTCTAAACCGTTTCAGATATTAAGCTGATATTTGCATTGTTAATCAACTACTATGGGTTACAGATCAAGTTTGAGTATGGGTTGGGTCCATAGATTTTTGACGAAGTTATGGGCCTTGGGCTCGGAAAACTTTTCTTTAACTATTTTTGCTGGTATACTGAATTATTCCACCGGTAGAGGATTTCTGTATTGCCTTGCAATACCATCCACACTTGTTATAGTAGAATTTTGCCCCTTTTCTGCCGTTTTGCTTTGTTATAAGTGGCCCGATTCAGTATTGCTATTTGATTATCTGATACGCCAACCCAGTCGCCATTACTTTTATGTTGGCCCGAAAACCGATTTTATTTCGAAATTTTCAATATATAAATTTAAGAAAAAAAAGTTTAACACTAAAGAGTATCTCCCTCATGCTTAGCTCTGTCCTTTGCTGATCCTGGCTTTTCTATTTAGATATTATTAGTAATTTGTCCTCTTTCAGATTTTATACATATTTGCCATTATGGATTTCAAAATGCTTTTATTTATCTGCACTGAAGAGATATAAGTTGTCGAATAACAAAATACCGAGGTTACTATGAATTTAGGTTCTGCATATGCACATTTCGACAACTTATGTCTCATCAGTGCAGATTAAATCAAATCGTTTGGAAATATGTGTAAAAGCTGAAACTAAATTCACATTAACTTCGGTATTTTGCTGTTTGTTATTAATTATTATATTTTCATTATTCTATCAGAGCAAATTGATATTTTCTGAAGTTCTTCCTATCTGTTGACGTTATTGTCCACATGCCAGAATTGTATTTCTTCTGATTTTCTTTTTTCATTATCATTTCATTTTATTGAAAACAACAAGTTATAACTAGGTGCTGTTTAATACATTTTAAAAAACATGAGAAATGGAGAAGATAAATGACTTACGTTGTAATGTATCATTCATAATCTGAATTTTAGCTGACAGATCCGTGAGGGACTGCCTAAGGTCCGATAATTCGTTGGTAATCGAATCATTTTGAATGGATTTACATTCATTTTCGATTATCAGAAAAGCTGTTATTCCGTAAATCAAAACTTCTTTTAACATCTTCATCATTCACTGCTTTTAGATGATGTGTTAAATAATGCACTATGAATAGCATGAATACTAAAGAATGTGGGCGGTTCATAAAACGACACCAAGCTGGCCTATAGTGTATGACCAATATCATTTTGCGAGAATGCGGAGCATAAAATCGGCAAATTCTTATTAAATATACACCAATCAAAAGTAAAGAAAAAATAACCATGTCAACTACAACATTTTGTTGATAAAATAGATTATAAAATTTCAAATATCATTAAAACGTCATTAATTCAGGCAAAAAGTAAAAGTGATAAAAAACATATTATGCAAAGTATACAATGAGAATGTCTAATTCAAATGGAAGCACTCGTAAAATTAACAATAAGTAGTAAAGTTAAGAAAACGGCGACAGTTGTACACTGAGGGAATCCAAATGCTGGTGATGAGAGGTTACTTTTTGAAACACGTGAACAGCATAACATACTTTACTGTTTATTTTGCAACCTAGGTACTTTTAATTACAAAAAAAAAAAAAAAAACCAAAAAAAAAAACAAGAGATATGGCAAAAAAAGAAAATACAAAAACAAAAGACATGAAACAGCCACAAAACATCAGAATACGACATTCAGAGGCACTTACAGTGTGAACTTCTATTAAACTGACAGTAACATCGGGTGCACTGGACCGGTAAGCATGTCCCGTTACTTATGTGGCACCCTTCACATTGTCGATTAAGGGTTAAGTCAAAACCGGTGATGTCACATTGTAAATTGCATTGCTACCTGATTGTCGCAAGCTGTATGTGCTCTTTATATATTTAAGTTATCATCTTCTCAAATTTTGGCATTTTATTTTTTTTTTATTTCCAAACGTTATTCTGACCACCTATTTATAGTGCCAAGATCTTATGATTTGATTATGCAATTGACTCAATGAATGCCCTGTGGATTTTATAGTTGCGATTGTCTTCTTTTAGTCTTTTCGGACAACGGATAACAGTGATTGTATCGCTGACGATCCTGCATCATTGAACAAAAGCAAAGATTATGGGTCGACATATATTTTGTCAACCTGTCGACCTTTGATTTTAAGTCGGCATGTATTGCCTATATACACTGACTTTGCCAGTTTAATTAATGTTTGTTGACAATCCAGCATCCATGACCAGAAAAGACATAGATGTAGCGTTGTTCGACAATTAGCAAAGAACTTACTATGAGGTATGAGCAAAGCTCCTTTTATGCACCATTTACAATTAACATTGCAATTTTTCTGGCATAGGAATTTTGTCGGAACTGCAGTTGCATTTATCAGACATGAGCCATATGAATGCAGCTTTTTCGACAATAACAATGACTTTAGTATGAGCAAAGTTCATTGTTGAAAACCTCACGGTAATTTCAATATGAAGAACAACAATGAAAACGTCGCATGATTACTTGTGTGACCTTTTTTGTGATAAATGGAGTGCCCAACTTTGTGTAGGTTTCAATAAACTGCTGCTGAGCCTAAGACCAATAATGGTACTATACCACCTGTCAATACATAACATTTTGTTTCGGCCCTAGCGTGCAACAGATACTTAACGTGTTATGATGTACAAATATATCGAGAGATACATATAGAAGTTAAAAGGTCAAAAAAGGGGAAAACGACGAACTATAATTAACACGGCTTTATAGAGACAACACAAATAGTGATAGCATGACAAAGATAAATAAACAAAAATGTTCAAGAATGACAGAAAAATAAATCACTAGTAGTTGGAACCCCGAAAATTATTAGGTGCTCCGGAAGGGTAATACTGATTTGCACATTGTGTGGTACCCACCATATTACCGAATGTGAACTAAAGATTTTCTATTCCTTGAATAGCTCTATAAGTTGGAGCCTGAGGGAGTCTCATACCAGAATCCCGACTTTATTTTTTTTCTAAATCCCGAAATTCCGAACTACAAAGAAACCAAAAGACTAATGAAATCCCGATTTCCGGTGCTTCTATTTCCCGAAATCCCGGGATAAAATCTAAAAAATCGCGAATGCCTGAGCTTTACAGCATCTAATCCCGACATCCCGAAAAAGGGTCGCCCCCCTTCTCTATGTTTAGCTGACTTTTTACACCAACATCCAGTATATTTTCCTATTTATTTACGCTTGACAAATCATGGGACACTGTTCCGGTTTCCAATACTTTATGGAGTTAAGTGATGATGCAATGTTCGTTGATATGCGTAATTTAATATATTATAGGATAGATTATAGAATATATTATGTTGCAAATTGAATGTATTCTACCGTTTACGCATAGGTATTCAGACCAGTATAAACGTAAAATTAATGTGTTTTTCAAGCTGACAGATAGATTTGCAAGCTCTCATCGCAATGCTACAGTGTTCACTCTTTGTCAAAAAATCATAACAAAGCTGCTGTCGGCATATTTAAGCTCTCTACTCATATACTTAAATATCTATCCCCTTTTAACAATGTACCTCCATATGTCAATTGTCCCATACGCATATAAAAATATTTATTGTGACAAACTTAAATTTATGCTACATTATTTTTCTTATTTTCGTATCAAGCCATTTATTTTATACAGCTAAACATGATGTGTTTGGCATAATCGATTATTTGCAATAATAAAAAGATGTATGTCATTCCATGATATTTTGTATTTGTTAAGGGTTAAAATATCATAATTTGACTGTTTTGTTTCAGATGTGATTAGATAGGAGTTTTTGAATTCAATTTAATGTCATGACTGCAAAACAACGTAAATAAGGGAATGGCAATAAATAAGTTAGAAATTAGTATCTTTGAAATTAACAGATAATTGGTTTGAATATTTTCCTCGAATTAAGATCGCTATCCATTTTGTAGATCATTCGTTTATCTCATTTAGACTTTCTTTGTTTGATATAAAAAAGTTGATTCGGATTTTTCTTCCCTTTATCTCTTAGATAATCCGACGAAATGTTATCTGTATCTACCATACAAGAAAATCGTAATATTTGTAAGCAATATTATAATGATCAAATGAGGATCTTACATACATCCTTGAGGAATTCCAATACTTGTTGAGAGATGAAATACCAACTGTGCACTGTCATGGTGCCTACTATTGACAAAATTTGGCAACGTTCCTTTTATATCCGCCAGAACTAGAGATTAAGGAAACGACAGTGATCACTTGATCTACGACTTACATCTCCAGTTTGATTAAAATGGTAATCTCAGTACTAAAATTTACGACAAAATGACGATTTTAATTTATAAATTGTCAATTGCCCCAACTTGAACAGTAATATTTCAGCATCTCCTACTTACGGAGTATATGTTTCACAGTTGATTCGTTACGCGAGAGCTAGCACAAATTATACAGATTTTCTCATTAGACAGTTGTCTATGTGACCGCCTTATTAATCAAGGCTTCATAAAAAATTCCGTCTCGTACGATCATTAAAAAAGTTCCTTTATAGATATCAGTCCCTGTGGAAAAAATTGAAGTTTCGGTCCGTGCTTTGATATCAGATCCTTTTGTTTTACTTAGTATTTGGATGATCATTTCTTTTAACTGTCTACGACCTTTCAATAGCAATTGCTGTTGAGTTGCTACCCGACACTACCGTAATGGAAGGGGAGGTTTGGAATGCCATAAAACCGGTTTAAACCAGGACCTTGTGGTCGACAATTTTTCCGGTGGTTTCCACCTGATTTGTCTTTTTTGGACTTCGGCTCTTATTAACTCTGTTTGGTAATTTTTTTTATTACCCCCATCTATTCCATTTATTATTTTTATTATTAGTTTTGAAATTCCTCATCTCATATTTTTTAAACTGTTTTGAATATATCGATTTAGCAAAGGATTCTGGTGTGCATTTTCATATCTTGAATACCAAATTGGTTATAAACTGATTTTAAGTAATGTACATTCATTATATATCTTATTAAATGATAACGTTATAAATAGGGAATAATACATGGCGAAATCCGTATCACATGCGGTATCATCCCGAGTTACCAATATCAGCCCGAGGGCCTTTGGCCCGAGGGATGATGTTGGTCGAGGGATGATACGGCATGTGATACGGATTTTGCCATGTATTATACAGTTTATCATATATTTAAACAGAAGACTACTTATTCCCAAAAATACTGTCGAAAATTGGCAAGAGAAAATGCATGTATGAAGAAAATTTTAAAATGGACGAAAAGGACCGGAGGTGGTTGGAATAAAATCTACAATGTAAAGGAAAAAGGTTTGCTAGATTTGTTTTAACTGATCCTCACAAAAAAATTAATCCCCAAACAAATTTTTGTTACTCTCTGCAAATTTTTTACCCCCAAATTTTTTTACCCCCCAATTTTTTTTACCCCCCAATTTTTTTTACCCCCTCAATTATTTTTTTTAAAAAGTCAAATTGAATTTTTTTTTTGAAAAAACGGTATGATACAGGGTTAGCCATGCGATAAAGGGTGTGTGATAAAGGGTAAGCCATGCGATAAAGGGTATGCGATAAAGGGTATGACGTCATAGTGTGAATACGAAATGAACTCATTGCACTGTATAACATTTTCAAAACGTCTGTATTTATTACTAAACATATGATAAATAGGGAATAATACATGGCAAAATCCGTATCACATGCCATATCATCCCGAGTTACCAATATCAGGCCGAGGGGATGATATTGGTCGAAGGATGATACGGCATGTGATACGGATTTTGCCATGTATTATACACTTTATCATATATTTAAACAGAGGACTACTTTTAATCCCAAAAATACTGTCAAAAATTGGTAAAATAAAATGCATGTATTTTGAAGAAAAAAAAAAATCAAAATGGACGGAAAGGAGTGGAGGTGGTTGGAATAAAAAATCTGACATGTAAAGGGGAAAGTTTTAACAGATTTTTTTAACTGATCCTAACAAAACAAAAAAAAAAAAAATTCAACCCCAAGTTTTTTTGTTACCCACCAAAACTTTTTAGCCCCTCCCAAAAAATGTTCCCCCCATTTTTTTACCCCCAAAAAATTTCTTTAACCCCCATTTTTTTAAATAAATAAGTCGAAATTGAAAAAAAAAGTTTTTGGAAAATGGGTATGATACAGGGTTTGTGATAAAGGGTAAGCCATGCGATAAAGGATATGACGTCATAGTGTGAATACGGAGTGAAAGTCATGCACTGTATCACATATTCAAAACGTCTGTATTTATTACTAATCATATTATAGATATATTGTTAAAATAAATCTCTATTACGTTTATTCCATGCTTGAAATATACAGTATAGTTATTTTTTTACGTCAATTCTGCTTGAAATTATGATTCAACACAAAGGTTTTCCATTAGCAATCTGTCTTATACTTGCTTTAGGAATTTAACAAGTCAACGCAGTAAGCATTTTACAAAGATGAGATGATCGGTCATAAGCCTATATATATCCACAGCTTAAATATATTGTATTATCATATACTTAGACTAAATAAAAGCTAATTTTCACCCTAAAATAAATTATGTTTTTTATAATGAAAATTACTGAAAGGGCGGGTTTAAAAGCTGTGATTTTACAGTTAGCGGGCTTATAAATCTTTATCAGGTCAGACTATACTAAATATTTTCCATAGGCGGCCCTTATAACGTTTCACTTTGTGCGGCGATATGATTTTCTCAAAGTGGCACGTCTGCCAAGTAACATATCCAAACGATGACCCAACTTTAAAGTCTAATAAGAAATTTCTATCGCCTCATTTAACTGGAGTATGCAAATGACCAATTTTCCCTTTCATATCCTTGGGCATACGTGTCATCATTGATGAGGCTTCAGTATTTTTCCCATGCAATGAGGCTGGCTGATTCAAAATGCTTGTCAATACCGAAGTGTTTCATGATCACAATAGCGTTTAAGAACTCGGATATTGTCAATATTGACAGTTATATCCAAAGAAAAAGTAGCATGGCTTTGTTTATATAAGTACTATTTTTGACTATGCCAGCAGCTGATTGGTCATTTAGTAGAGTCTAACCTTAATAGGTCATTAAATGTTATAAAAGTTCAAATATTGGTCTTTATCATGTAGCTTAATCAATATCCAAATAAAAAACTCAAAATAAAGATGCTCTCTGCCCCTTGAAAAATTATATTCCTTATTTCAAATGACTGGTACTTAAGTGTTTTCAGCACTTTGAAAAATTCAAGGTTCCAATAATGGTTCAACTTGGAAAATAGAGCTTGAATGACTGTTTTACATACATCTGACTATCTTTGTGATACTTTATAGCAGATTGGTGCACTATACTATCATTAAATTACTCCTTACAAAGAAAGCAGTCATACAAATGGTGAAAATCTGGTCATTTTAAGCCCCCTCCCCCCATTTGCAGCATGTGTTTCTGAGGTCAAATTCTCCTTCATACAATTCACTCAAAATATATATAACTGATACCAAATGATCATCATGTGCAAAATAAAGGTAAAACAAAATCCAGAAAGTGAAAAGAGATTGTTCATAATATTCTGTTGTCCAACAAAATACAATTTAGTGTAAAATTTGTTGAAAATTCAGTCTTTACTTATCATGGGGACAGTATGAAAGTGTGTCCCAAATTTCTAAAACTGCATGCAGCTGCTAAATTCTTCGTGTTTTAGCTCACTAGTCTAATTAATTATGCAATTCAAAGCATCATTGTTGTGAAAAATATAAGCAACTATGAATAAAATTGCAATTTATTGTAAAAATTGGATGTGAAATTAGTAAAAATCTCATATTGTGACATGATGCAACATGAAATGGCACTCAGAATAAGCTTTGGAGCTTTTCAACTCTCAGATTTGTGTTTAACAGGTTCATTCAGTATGTATACTACAAATATAAATAAAATTCAAGTTAAAAAAA
>MJUU01068081.1:0-22462 GCA_002080025.1 Modiolus philippinarum | reverse complement strand
CCCCCCCCCCAAAAAAAAAGAAAGAATAATGGACAAGTTGTAAAGTAAAATGCTTGGAGAGCGTAAGGATGATCTGCTTCACGTCTTACGTCCGTCACAATGCCAATCATAAGTTTGGTATTTTCCAATACTTAAATACCAAAAATTAATGTAAATTAGATTTCTGCATATGGCCATTTCGACAACTTATGATTTTTAGTGTATATAGAATCAAAACATCGGAAATCCAGAAATCGGAAGATGTATAAAAGCTGATAGAGAAAAAGTCATGAAAAGAATCTGAAGTGAAAGATTGAAAGCAAAAATTAACTACGGATAGAGCTTTGCATAAGGGAGATGCTCCGCAGTTTTAAATAATATTTTCTGATTTAAGTATGGTAAGTTTTTAAATAAAATCGGTTTTTGGGCAACACCGAAGTACTTGGCTACTGGTTCGAGGACTAAAAGTCCATCAGCAGTGGCATCGACCCAAAGGTAATAACTAATAAAATACCACCTTTACTGAAAATGTACTCTCTCCATATGGCCATTTCGGCAACTTATATCTCTTCATAGCAAATAAAGTCAAAAATTGAAAATCCAGAAATCGAAAGATGTAAAAAAAAACTGAAGGATAAAAAGGATCTAAATTGACTGACGGTTCGGTTCTCACTTACCTCAAAGCCAAAATAAGATTTAAAAAGCAGATAATAAATATGGTTTTACTCAAAACCTCATGACAAATTTTAGAATAATGATGACTAAATCTTAGTTTACGTTACAGGTGAATGATTGACGTCATATACCGTAGAAGTTGGAATATTAATATTTGAAAACTGAACGTTTTTCATTAGGAATCAAATCATCAAGTTAATTGGAAACATTTGGATTCAAATGTCTTGACTTTATGGTACCGTTATACTTCCTGCGAGAGGAATAGTTCAGTGTTAGATGATTAAATATGAAAAAGAAAGGAAATGGGGTAAATTTCAAGGAGACAACATCCCATATCCCGGTTAAAACGACCCAAAACAAAACATCTAGGGGTCACCGTACGGTCTTTAACACAGTGAGGAACCTCACGCCATATAGCAGGCCCTAAATGGCCCCCCAAAAGGTAAAAAAGTGAATAAATCAATGGAAACAAACCACATCCAATAGTCCAAATATCAAGAAACTAAAATTTTATAGGAAGACAAGGACAAGCCAATTGCAAGGACCAACATATTCCTGACTTGGGTCAGGCGCAAAAATTGCGATGGGGTTAAACTCGTTTTCTTGGATCCAAACCCGCCCCCTACGTGTGGTGAATGATTAAAAAACAAATACACAAAACACTAACAGTAAAAATCAAACTAGAAAAAAAGTCCAACTTATCAAGACGAGTACCCTTACAATGAAGTACATAAAACATGAAGACAATACACACAGGCACTGTCCGGACAAATGCTCGCAGTTACTGACAGCTAGCTAAGGACATAATTTCCGTTGACTATGACATCAAGCCTTCTTACTTATGAAACTTCAATCGAAATACTTCTAAATGGATTTGGTATAACAACATCATCAATTATGAAAGAAGAACATGATATTGTGCAATGCCAAATACTGCCAATATGAAAAATTGTTTAAGGGAGTACGAGTGTCAGAAATTTTGTAATTAGAATTAAAATTCTGACATTTTGTTTTGAAGAGCACTACTAATGGAACAACTTGAGCAAAATATTTTGAAAATCCATGTAGGAATTTTTGAGATATAAGATGTGAAAATTTTGGCGGGAAACAGATCTCTCTAGAGTTTTCCTTCAATTTGCACAAGATGTTTATTGGCCTTTAAATATATGAAATTATAATTAGAAGTTGATTAAATTTTATACACAATCTATTTTATGTATTTTAAAGTGACTTATGACCAAGAAAATGTGATCCATGTGCAAAACATTTTTGCACTGTTTGAATGGATAAAACCCGAGGATATAGAATGCTTCTGAAATCTGAGGCTCGTACTCCCTTAAATTTAGTTATGGTGTAAAGCATTTAGGAGATGATCAATATTTTTGCCAACAAAAACCAGAAGTACAGATTTAAAAACAATGCTGTATTTATATCATTTATGAATAAGTTTGTTCAACGGATTAATAAGTTTGGAAGGACAATTTTTGAATTTATGCGCTTTGTAAATGATATTGCCATAGAAGTTTGGATGCGAAATGCCCTGATGTTTACGAGCCCTGCATGTAGAACCAAATTTTCTTAAAAAGGCAATATATCTTTATAAAATTTAGAGAATGTGATTAACTTTCAGGATGTGGAAAGAGCATTGCAAAGAAATTAAGAAGAAATATAAAACAATAACAATAATTATTATTCTTGCAATAATATATGATCTTTTGTTGTGCTTCCCTGTGATCAGCTATAAAAGTAACTAAATTATTGTTATTGTTATTGTAAATGTAATAGCTGTGAAAGTAAAAAATGAAATTGTTCAATGAAGTAAATTATATTTCTTCTGAATTTCTTTGCAATGCTCTTTCCACATCCTGAAAGTTAAATTGTCTGCATTAATCTTTTACTTTCGATGGTTTGTGTCGAGGATATATGTCATTTTTTTAAAATCGTAGTGGATAAAAAAAATCAGCAAGAAATGAAAATAAATGTTACCACTGATCACTGTGAAAACTGTTTGATTTGCTTTGCTCTCATTCTCTTATTACATTTATTTTATATTAAATTTGATGTCCACGTCAAATGCACTATTCAAGATACATACATTGTAAGCGAATATTGGCTGTCATCTTAATGTTAATTTATTGCCAAAAAAAAAAAACTTTAAATAAACTAGTGTCACTCTTGCAAGTTAACAGGCTATAAGACACTGACAATATGAATAAGTGAGGCTGATATCAAGAAAACGCTGGACAAATTTGTGTTGAGATCAGCTGAATGACTGAATTTCCCGTCGAATAAATTCCTTTTTCGTGGGGTCAGTGAAATATTTGTTCGTAAACATTTTCCAATATTACCTCTAGATGAAAATCATGAGTGATAAAGATGAACACTCATTTGTGTGATTTTATTCCGAAACTTGAAATATCTAAAATTTGGAAAATTTTGTTTGAAACTAAAGAGTATCTCCCCCTGGCATAGCTCTGTCCTTAGCTGATTTTGGCCGTACTTTGTAGATTTTATTGGTAATTTGATCTCTTTATACATTTTACACATATTTTGGTAAATGGATTTCCAATGTATAGATATTATCTGCACTGAGTTGTCGAAAAAAAAAAAAAAAATAAATTTGCAGTAACCTAGGTATTTTGTTATTTATACTATAACTAATCCAAGACTCTGATTATCGCAAAATATTCAACGAAAGATCGAATAACGCAGTAATTCACGAATGCGCGGAGCGCATGAGTGAATTACACCGTTTTTCGATCATGAGTTGAATATTTTCGATAATCAGAATTAAGGATTAGTTATAGTTTTTATTATATAGATCTTCATGCATATTTGATGGTTGCGTTGATGATTCATTTCATGAACTACGTTTTCAAGATTAATCCGCTGTGACGTTTACTTAACAACAACGTTAACAACGTCTTTTGTGACGTCACTTCCTAGAGTGAAATTATGGAAAATAATTTCACAGTTAATTATCACTTTTATTTCACTGAGAAATTTCAATCTTTCACCGTCCTCTATATAATAATATTGTTATAACTACTATGATTATTGGAAGGAGTAGTCGTAGTAGTATATCTTATTTATCTATTATTGCTCTTGTGCTTTCGTGTATCTTTTGTTTGATTAACTTTAATATTCAAGATTGTTCTTCTCTTATATATATATATATTGACACCGCGAGGAGATATGGTTAATTGGTATATAAAAGCGTAGTGAATGTAAGCAATTTAGTATTATTTTCCTGTCTGAAATCAAATTTATTTGTTTCTCATTTAAAAGCTATTATGGTGGTTATCTTAAAATTAGGAGAACTAAAAAGCAGGCATCGAAGAAAAAGGTCACAGTGATTTGATAGATCGTAACATATTTCTATTTCATAATGATAAAAGACGTTTTGATCAGACCCAGAATTATCTAGCAAGCTATCAAATAGAGATTACGTATACCTCATAGTAAGTTCAAAACGGCCCCAAGCACCGGTTTGAGCGGAATTCCTTGCTAAACAACGGCATTAGAATACCGAAGGAACAAAGCACAAGATTACACAAATCAAAGTCCAGAGACAAGGCAAAAGCAAGAACACCAAAAGACGGAAGACCAAAGACACCACATGCCCACAAAACACACGAACGTTACATATACAACACAAAAAACTAAAGCACTAACAGTGTGAACTCTCAATAAACAAGAGTGACATCAGGTGCCCCGGAAGGGTAAGCATGTCCTGCTCTGCACACAGAGCAATTGTCGAACAACGCTACATCCATATCTGTTCTGGTCATGGGTGTGGGATTGTCAACAAACATAAATAAAACTGGTAAAGCGGGCTTACAATCACTGTCATCCTTTGCCCGACAAAAGCACAAGTGTCTTGAGCTAGTGGACGATAACAACACACAGACAAACATGGGGCACTCATCAAGTCGATTGAAAGAAAACTTGGCATTATAAAAATAGTAAGATGTAGGCACTTTAAACAGGTGGTCAGAATTACATTTCGAAATTACAAAAAAGATTGATGCCAAAACTTGAAAGTATGATAGTAAAGCAATATGAGAAATTCTCTCACCAACACGTACACCATAACTGAAAAAATGGTGAACACACATCTCTCGCACGGGGAATCTTTTTACGGAATTCACAATGCAGGAGAAAAAAACCCCATTCGTAAATGTTGAATTAAAGGATGTGGAGTAAATACACATTAGTCAAAGTCTCTACAAATACATGGTAAAAACAAGCAATGGAACAACGGTTTTATTATTGTTCTTAACCTTGAAGTCACCATGAGACCTTCAACAATGTTTTGACGGTTATGGTTTTGTGGTGTTAGAAGGCGGCTAACCACTGGGGGTATAGGGCCCTGAACTCGTACGCCACTTAGATTTCTATGATCTTAAGGTTGCTCTTTTCTTTTGGGTATCATTTTCTTCCCGTCAGGTCCGACGCTGCGTTACTACTGGTGTAGGTGGTCTCACTCCTTCAGCTTCAGAGTAGGTATCTTCTGCACTAGTGTACCAAGCATTGTCTACATCATACTCGATTTCGGATAATTCTGGTGATAGGTGAGTGATTTCAACGTTGAATGTGGTCAATGTACAATATTTGTCTGGTACGTACGGATTTCGTATGACTTGAGTATCTTTCACTGGCCTGAATTCCAGGTTGATTGGATATCTATACTTCGTAGGCGTTAGTGTGATGATCTATTTACCGGTCCGACTTGCGTTGCATGGTTACGTGTAGTGGTAACCTTGGTGTTGGTCTGCACGCTTGTCGAGGTGTTACTTAATGTCTGCGTATCTTGATCGCTGGTGATGTTGTCTTCTATCAGGCTGAACGATTCAGCTTTAGCAGCAACGGCCTTGTTCCCATTCTCCTTCAACTGGTTTAGACGCTTGTCCTTGTTTTGCCTAGTTGAAGGAGACATGTGTTTCTTTTTCAGGGCATGGAGGGCTGTCCCTGTGAGCACTACTATCTGGTCGTCTGGTTGTTGGTTCAGATAAATCAATATGTGTTTTCATATCCTAGGATTATTATTAAAATCCGTTTGTGCATTCAGTAATTTAATTCAAGTTTTTTTTCTAATAATCCGCTGATATCATTCAATACAATAATCATGGAGACTTTACATCTAACTTGGTGAAAAAAAAGGAAATAACGTTACAATTTTTTACACTTTTTCCACCAAGAAATTTGAATATCTACAATAACTTACATACTAATTCATATGATATAGTCTTCTCTGACAAACATACTAAATTTTTATTTTTCTTTTAGAACCCAAACAATCATATCGACGTTTGTTTGTTTTTATTGGTCCCTCCTCTGCCAGGAGCACCGTCATATTTCGTAAAATAAGACGCAAAGAGGAACATTTAATAATATGTACAAGGCAAATTACTGTAAGCATTGCCTTTCCCTATTCCCTAGCCTTAACTTGGGTGGACTTATCTATAAGAGTCCAAAGAACCGGTGGATATGGGCACTTACATACGTACCTCTATGCAATCAAACTAGTTAAGAAGTAAAAACTTAATAAAGTGAAAATACTGCAGAACCAGGATACATGGGTCGCACTAACATACGTACCTGTAACTGTCGCCAACGAGTGAACCATATTTACACGGTGCAAAAAACAAAAGGATAAAAAGGCATGCTGTACAAAGAGCGCAGTTACGTTATCAAGATTCTTCGCTCAAGTCTATGGAGTATAATACAAACATATGCGCTTTTGAAAAATATTTGAACATCTGTGAAAATATCTTTGATCTTAAGCTACTTTTAAAATAAGATAAGCTGGCACATAAATTGTCTTTCCGCCATTTCTACACCCCCTATTCTAGTCTTGCTGGTCTCCATTATCGGTTTTAATGTTTGATTTTATTTTCCAAGTTTTCTTAAAATCAATTTGATAATTTTCCTTTGTACGTTAATATGTTGCACTGAATTTAGATCTCTTTGTTGAGCAACGGATAACAATGTTTTTTTTTTCTTCTTACTTTACAAAGACGAACCCGAGGAGTGCTTAATTTAATTATGTCCCCCAAACGAAGTTTGGGAGACATATTGTGTTTATTCCGTTTCTTATTAAGTAGCCCAAACAAAGTTTGGCGACTTCTTGTGTTTGCGCCGTTTCTTATTATTTTCCCGCTTCTTCTTGCCATCATCTTGTCCGGTCAAATTCTCAGAGACTACTCACCCAATCACTACCAAACTTCACAGGATGGTAGATGTCCATCCCAAGATGTGCATTTGGGTATTCAAATTATCAAAATGACCACCGCCATTGGTCACTTTGAACTTTAACCCCAAATCTTATTATTGGATTAATTCGGAAACTGTAAAAGATAGCTGATAAAATGTAATGACAAAAATGTTAGTTAGGTCATGACAGACCTTCGTTACATTTGGACCGAAATTCCACGGTGGACCGTTCATGAGTTATGCCCCTCGAAAATTTCATTACATCTTTAAGTGGATTTTTCTCGAAAACGGTTAGAGATGGAAAGCTGGAACCTTTTCCATTCAACTTAGGTTATATGTGTTACATCTGAAAATGCTAAGGTCAAAGGTCAGTGGTCACTTTGAACTTTGACCCCAGACCTTGTTATTGGATTATCTCAGAAACCGTTAAAGATAGCTGATTAATTGTAATGGCAGAAATGTGTGTCTTGTTAAGATCTACATTTGTTACATGGGTCCAAAATTATTGGACCAACCGTTTTGGGCCTATGGACCGAAAACCGATTTTTGATGTCCGAATTTGGGTTTTTTTGGTTATAGCTCAAATACCATTGAAGATACAAAGAGACGTCCATACAAAAAAATGTAAAGGAAGATGTGACCTTTAAAATAAGGTCAAAGTTCAAGGTCATAGACAAAAATTTTATTTCACATAAAATTATCAATAAATGTTCATATTAAGCTTAAATTGTTGATCAATTATGAAAATATTATGACACAACTTCCGGGAAAGACCTATCAATTGTTTTTCGAACAATTGACATACAAGTTTTCTCAAAAATGGGTGGTCAAAATTCAATGAAACTAGTATGTATTTCAGTGTACTTTAAAATTTTGATATAATTACACACCATAGAGAATATACCTTGCTTCATGATATATAAACAGAAATTATTTTTCTTATGCAATCACAAAGTGTGTACAGGTTTCATAAAAAATACTGATATCACTGATAGACAGAATCAGGATTTGTTTTAAGACACTTATTCTTAAATCCAACACTGATTGTTCTTTCAAAGAACATTAAGGTGTCTGCAGGATATTATTTTCCTATTATAGAATTTTGTGGAATTTTCCATGAAGAAACGTGATTGTAGTATAGTTCAAAATATAAAATAAAATTTGGGGTCACCGTGCATTTAAGCTCAAAGACTGAAATTGAAAATTTCTGGATTCTACATAGAAATGTTAGGAAAAATGGCTATATGAGAGGATAGCTTGAAAACTTTATTAAAGATTTTGCTCATACTTTGCATGTGTTTTCTAATCATTATATAGTTTACATATAAGAAATAAAAATAAGGGGTCACCGTCAAAATAAGAGAGATAAATTGCGAAATGTGAATTTCTCCAGTGATATCTATGCTAAATTCTTTTATAAAATTATCTCCCTTGTATAATTTCTGTGTTTTGTAAATCCAGCTTCAAATTTAAAGCTTAGGGACCGACCATTTAACCTGAAGGGGGGGGGGGGGGGGGGTTATGTTTTTTTATTTAGACCGAAACAAATTATTTATTTTTTTCACGTGTATCAACAAAATATTTTTTTTTCAAAAATTAACATTATTTTTTGGGCAAAAAGCCTCCTTCAGAAAATTTTTTCCTCATGTTGGCAGCCAAAATATTTTTTCACATAAAATCAGATCCAAAATATTTTTAGAAAAAAAACCATAGCCCCCCCCCCCCTTTCATGTTATATGGTCGGTCCCTTATGTGTTTTATTTTATCTTTTTGTAATAGAAATGTTGTAAACGTGATTAGAAATAATAATTTTAAATACTTTGGAACTTTCTGTACATTTTAAATAACTATTTTGTTAATTTTTGTATTGAATGAAACCTAAATGAACAAGTTTAAGACAAAAATGGCGGAATAATACCTCTGAGACACCTTAAAAAAATTAATTCTGATTGGGCGACTTCTGTGTTTGCTTGCAAACGCATTATCACTTATTAAGTCACCCAAACGAAGTTTGGTGACTTATTGTGTTTACTCTGTTTATAATTAAGTCGCCCAAACAAAGTTTGGCGACTTCTTGTGTTTCCACCGTTTCTTATTATTTTTCCGCTTCTTCTTGCCATCATCTTGTCCGGTCAAATTCTCAGAGACTACTAGCCCAATCACTACCAAATTTCACAGGATGGTAGATGTCCATCCCAAGATGTGCATTTGGGTATTCAAATTATCAAAATGATCACCACCATTGGTCACTTCGAACTTTGACCCCAAATCTTATTATTGGATTAACTCGCAAACTGTAAAAGATAGCTGATAAAATGTAATGACAAAAATGTTAGTTAGGTCATGACAAACCTTCGTTATGATTGGACCGAAATTCTACGGTGGACCTTTCATGAGTTATGCCCCTTTAAAATTTCGTCACATCTTTAAGTACATTTTTCTCGAAAACGGTTAGAGATAGAAACCTGGAACCTTTTCCATTCAACTGAGGTGATATGTGTTACATCTAAAAATGCTAAGGTCAAAGGTCATTGGTCGCTTTGAACTTTGACCCCAGACCTTGTCGAAATCGTAATATATAGCTGAGTAAATATAATGGCAGAAATGTGTGTCTTGTTGAGATCTACATTTGTAACATTTGGTCCAAAATTATTGGACCAACCCTTTTTGGCCTATGGACCGAAAACCGATTTTTTATGTCCGAATTTGGGTTTTTTGGTTATAGCTGAAATACCATTGAAGATACAAAGAGACATTCAAGACAAAAAATGTCAAGGAAGATATGACCTTCAAAATGAGGTCAGGGTCAAAGTTCAAGGTCATAGACAAAAATTTTATTTCACTAAAATTATCAATAATGTTCATATTAAGCTTAAATTGTTGATCAATTATGAAAATATTATGACCCATCTTCCGGGAAAGACCTATCAATTGTTTTTCGAACAATTGACGTATTAGTTTTCTCAAAAATGAGTGGTCAAAACTTGTATGTATTTCAGTGTTCTTTAAAATTTTGATATAATTACACACCATAGAGGAAATGCCTTGCTTCATAATATATAAACAGAAATGATTTTTCTGATGCAATCACAAAGTGTGTATTGGTAAATAAAAAATACTGATATCACTGATAGACAGAATCAGGATGTGTTTTAAGACACTAATTCTTAAATCCAACACTGATTGTTCTTTCAAAGAACATTAAACGATTAATTCTGATTGGGCGACTTCTGTGTTTGCTTGCAAACACATTATCACTTGTTATTAAGTCGCCCAAACAAAGTTTGGGGACTTCTTGTTTTTGCAACGTTTCTTATTATTAAGTCACCCAAACGAAGTTTGGTGACTTATAGTGTTTACTCTGTTTCTTATTAAGTCGCCCAAACAAAGATTGGGGACTTCTTGTTTTTGCACCGTTTCTTATTATTATTATTATTATTCCGCCTCAAAAATCATCTTGTCCAACCAAATTCTCAGAGATCACTTGCCCAATCATAATCAAACTTCACAGGTAGATAGATCACCACCCAAAGATGTGCACTAGGGTGTTGAAATTTTCCAAATGACCACCATCATTGGTCACTTTGTACTTTGACCCCAAATCTTATTATTGGATTAACTCGGAAACTGTAACAGATAGCTAACACAATGTAATGACAAAAATGTTAGTTAGGTTATGACCGACATTTGTTACATTTGGACCGAAACTCTATGGTCAACCGTTCAGGAGTTGTGCCCCTTGAAAATTTCATCATATCTTTTAAGTATGTTTTTCTCGAAAACGGTAAGAGATAGAAACCTGAAACCTTTTCCATTTATCTTAGGTGATATGTGTTACATTTAAAGATGCCAAGGTCACAGGTCATTGATCACTTTGAACTTTGACCCTTGATGTTGTCATTGGATTATCCAATAAACTATAATAGATAGCTGATAACATGTAATGGCAAAAACGTGTATCTTGTGAAGATCTCCATTTGTTACATTGGGTTCAAAATTATTGGACCAACCGTTTTGGGCCTATGGACCAAAACCCGATTTTTGATGTCTGATTTCGGGTTTTTTGCTTATAGCTCAAATACCATTGAAAATACAAAGAGACATTCGATACAAAAATGTTAAGGACGATGTGACCTTCAAAAAGAGGTCAAGGTCAAAGTTCAAGGTCATGGCCAAAACTTTTATTTCACATAAAAGTATCAATAAATGTACATATTAAGCTTAAATTGTTGATCAATGATGAGAATATTATGACGGAACTTCCGTGGAAGACCTAGAAATTGTTTTTGAACAATTGACGTAATGGTTTTCTCAAAAATGGGTGGTCAAAATTCAATGAAACTGATATGTATTTCAATGTAATTTAAAATTTTGATATAATTACACACCATATAGGCCTTACTTCATAATATAAAAATAGGAATGATTTTTCTGATGCAATCACAAAGTGTGTATATGTTAATCATAACTACCAATATAAATGATGGACAAATTCACGTTGAGTTTTAAATCCATAGTTCTTAAATAGAGGACTCATGGTTCTTTCAAAGAACATTAAAGAATTAATTCTGATTGGGCGAGTTCTGTGTTTGCTTGCAAACACATTATCACTCGTTATTATTATTATTATTCCTCAATGAATTTTCAAACATTGTCCAAACATTTTCTCAGAGATGGATGGACCAAACTTTATGAAACTAGGAACCATTGTAGATACCAACCTCAAGATTTGCAGGAAGGTCTAACAATTTCCAAAATGACCACGGTCATTGGTCACTTTGAGCTTTGACCTCAAACATTCTTATTGGAATAACTCTGAAACCGTAAAAGATAGATGATTAAATGTAATGACAAAATGTTTGTTAGGTCATGACGGAAATTCGTTACATTTGGACCGAAACTCTATGGTCAACCCTTCGTGAGTTATGCCCCTTGAAAATTTCGTCATATCTTTAAACATGTTTTTTTCGAAAACGGTAAGAGATAGAAACCTGAAACCTTTTCCATTCAACTTAGGGGATATGTGTTACATTTAAAAATGCCAAAGTCACAGGTCATTGGTCACTTTGAACTTTGACCCTAGACCCTGTTTTTGTTACAACTCTTAAACGGTAATAGATAGCTGAAAACATGTATTGCAAAAATGTGTGTCTTGTTAAGATCTACATTTGTTACATAGGGTCCAAAATTATTGGACCAACCGTTTTCGACCTATGGACCAAAAACCAATTTTGATGTCCGATTTTGAGGTTTTTTTGCTTATAGCTCAAATACCGTTGAAGATACAAAAAGTCATTCAACATACAAAATGTCCAGGAAGACGGGACCTTCAAAATGAGGTCAAGGTCAAAGGTCGAGGTCACACCCCAAAACTTTATTTCATGCTAAAATATCAATAAATACGCATATTAAGCTTGGAATATTGGTTTCAGTATTGAATCAGTAATGAGAACAATATGATGCAACTTCCTTTCCGACGCAATAAAGAAAATATTTTAACCTGCGAATCAAAGCACAACTAGCACTGATAGACGAAAGCATAATGAATTTTAAACACTAATTCTGGTATGAGGAATAAAAAAACAATAAACTCCGAAAATATTATTACAATCATTCGTGATAAATTTACAACACATTCTTTCAAAGAGCAATTTAGTATGGAATCTGGTTTGGGTGACTTGTGTTTGCATGCAAACATATTAAGTCGCCCAAACAAAGTTTGTCGACTTCTTGTGTTTGGTCCGTTTCTACTTATTATTATTATTATTATTCCGCCTCAAAAATCATCTTGTCCAACAAAATTCTCAGAGATCACTTGCCAAATCATAATCAAACTTCACAGGTCGATAGATCACAACCCATAGATGTGCACTTGGGTGTTGAAATTTTCCAAATGACCACCATCATTGGTCACTTTGAACTTTGACCCCAAATCTTATTATTGGATATACTCGGAAACTGTAACAGATAGTTAACACAATGTTACGACAAAAATGTTAGTTAGGTCATGACCGACATTTGTTACATTTAGACCGAAACTCTATGGTCAACCGTTCAGGAGTTGTGTCCCTTGAAAATTTCATCATATCTTTTAAGTAGTTTTTTTTTTCGAAAACGGTAAGAGATAGAAACCTGTAACCTTTTCCATTCATTTTAGTTGATATGTGTTACATTTAAAAATGCCAAGATCAAAGGTAATTGATCACTTTGAACTTTGACCCTTGATCTTATCATTTAATTAACTCATAAACTATAATAGATAGCTGATAGCATGTAATGGCAAAAATGTGTAATTTGTTAAGATCTACATTTGTTAAGAAAATATTTTAACCTGCGAATCAAAGCAATACTAGCACACGTGGTTAAAACATAATGAGTTTTAAACACTAATTCTGATATGAGGAATAAAAAACCAATTAACTCCGAAAATATTATTACAATCATTGGTGATAAATTTACAACACAACATTCTTTCAAAGAGCAATTGAGTATATAATCTGGTTTAGGTGACTTGTGTTTGCATGCAAACATATCATCACTCGTTATTTTTTTCCCTTCTTCTTTCTTCCGCTCAATTCTTGTCCGACAAGTTTCTCAAAAACTATTGGGCCAAACTTAATGAAACTTCACAGGAATGTTAACCTATATGAGTAGATGTGCAGAAATCTTTCAAAATTTTCAAAATGGCCGCCGTTGCCATGGAAGCGGAAAAAAAGCGGGAAAATTCAAAGTGCTCAGAATTGGATGAAATTTTACAGGAGAGTTGCCTAGCATGTATAGAATTGATTTCTGGTCTTAAAATTTTCAAAATTGTGACCATTGCCATGGAAACGAAAAAACGCGGGGCAATTCAAAGGGCTCAGGATTGGATGAAATTTTGCAGATAGGTGGCCTAGCATGCATAGAATTGTTTTTTGGTCTTAAAATTTTCAAAATGGTGACCGTTGCCATGGAAACTGAAAAAAGGCGGGAAAATTCAAAGTGCTCAGAATTGGATGAAATTTTGCAGGAAGGTTGCCTAGCATACATAGAATTGTGTTTTGGTCACAGGAATGTTGGCCTATATGATAAGATGTGCAGAAACCTTTCAAAATTTTCAAAATGGCCGCCGTTGCCATGGAAACGGAAAAAAAGTCGGGAAAATTCAAGTGCTTAGAATTGGATGAAAATTTACAGGAAGGTTGCCTAGCATGTATCGAATTGATTTCTGGTCATAAAATTTTCAAAATGGCGATCGTTGCCATAGAAACGAAAAAAAAAGGCGGGAAAATTCAAAGTGCTCAGAATTGGATGAAATTTTGTAGGAAGGTTGCCTAGCATGCATA
This sequence comes from Modiolus philippinarum, assembly GCA_002080025.1. Classification (NCBI taxonomy): domain Eukaryota; kingdom Metazoa; phylum Mollusca; class Bivalvia; order Mytilida; family Modiolidae; genus Modiolus; species Modiolus philippinarum. The sequence continues at coordinate 8,267 of MJUU01068081.1, read as the reverse complement.
GAATTGATTTTGGTCTTAAATTTTTCAAAATGGTGACCGTTGCCAGTGTATCTGAAAAAAGGCGGGAAAATTCAGAGTGCTCAGAATTTGATGAAATTTTGCAGGAAGGTTGCTTAGCATGCATAGGATTGTTTTTTTGTATTAAAATTTTCAAAATGGGGACCATTGCCAAGATGGAGATTTTAAAATGCGCCAATTTTGATAAATTTTACGGGAAGGTTATACGACATGTGTAGAAATGATTTTAAGCCTCATTTTTTTTAGGTGACTGCTACTCCATGGAAATGGTAAACGGAAGAAAAATTGAAAGTGCTTCAATTGGATAAAATTTTACACGATAGTTTATATCTGACGTGTAGAAATTAATGTTTAGTCTTAGAAATCTCATAAATGCTGATGTTGCCATGTAAACAGCGGAAAACATAAACAGTGTTCGTTTGGGGGACATTTGTAACGCTCTGCGTTACAATAAGTAATATTTCTGTTTTGCTGTTTTATAATTAATCTAATGGTCCTTATAATTTCTTCAAGCGCACTCATAATCCCTTCTACTCTTCTAAATTTGATCTTTTTAATATAAAAATTTAAATTGTATGATTGTTCATATGGAAGATTTCTAAACACAATATGTCTTAATGACGGTCAATCGAGTGTTTTCTGAATTTCTTTCTTCAGATTCGTTTCACTAACGTTTATGACTAGTTAAATCAAAGTGTACTAAAGAGTTTGTTATTATTTTACGGTTACTAAATTGAATCACGATGGTACTGAGAGACACTTACACATCAAACGCTTATTGCACTAAAGGCTTTTTAACAATGTTTTTGAAATGTGTTTGTGCATTACCTATTGCTCTTTGTTGGTATGACTAATTGTTATTTATCCAGTCATCTTTCATGTCAATTTTTCCATAAAACAATTGTGACTAAGATTAATATATTACGATCCAATAATGAAAAAGCAACTCAAAATGGCATTTTCATCATTCCAAGGTGAAAACAAAGGACGATAAAGAAAAGGAAAACAAAAGACACCAAAGGCAAAACATAGATGAAACTGAACACAATCATTTAAGAGTGTAAATGCTAAATCCCACAAGAACAAGGGTATCTGGTTGTTTGTGATACCTAGATATCATAGGCAGAGACTCCAACAAAGATATTTAAATTCATTTTAACTTCATTTACAAACATATACCCATTTGCAACCATTATATAATTATTAGCTGTTTTGAAAGGATAAAATATGAAGAAAATTTTTTAAGCATGATCATTATAACTTTATGTGATTGAAACTACTCTTATCTGATTAGAATTCCCAGGAAAGCTGTCTGTGGATAATTGTCCGTTCTGTAAATGTTATGTTCACTTGAAACCCCTGTTGTCCTTACCCAGGCGTGATCCCCCATATCCATCTTACACAGAGCAGTCATAGAACCTGATGGGCAATCTCCGCCTCCATCTTACACAGAGCAGTCATAGATCCTGATGGATAATCCCCACCTCCACTTTTCTCACCAGCAGAAGAGATTACCTTTTCTACCACCACCAATTCAGTAACAATATATTTTGAACTGTAACCTGTAGCTGTCCATGAAAAAAGATAAATCCCTTTCTCCGGTACCACAAATACACCGTCGTGTTTGTCATAATGACCGCCTTCGTTTATAATGACCGTTTCAAAAACCAAAGTTGTATCCACATTGCCAACATAATGATGGCCTTTAATGATAGCATAAAACATCACAGGGCTATTTTTGTCTGAAATGATAAACAAACAATAGAATCTAATTTATATATTCTGTTGTATTCCTCTCACTATACATACAGTAAATAGCGTTGTGTTTGTCTTGAGTGATAGTATAAAACATCACAGAGTTATTTTTGTCTGAAACGATAAACGCTAAAATTATATTTTGTGAATTGCATCGTATTTTTATTCGCAATAGGTAACGTTGTTCTGCGAAAGCATTTTTTCACGTTTCTCCTTATACGATACGTGCGTATTTTGATTTGAATTCAATATATATGCGAAAAATTCTACATATGGCCATTTCGACAAGTTATGTCTGTTCAGTGCAAATACATTCAAAAACTTTGGAAATTAATCGACGAATTATGTGTATAAAGTGACGAAGAACAAATTACCAATAAGATCTAAACAAAAAGTCAAAATGAGCTAGTAGAGAGAGATACCCCTTGATTTTAAGCAAAATTTAATAAATTTTATTGCAAGTTACCAAATAAAATCGGTTTTCGGACCAGCACCAAAGTTCTGGCTACAAGGTTCTACTTGGTAAATATCCTTTGAAATTAATAGTCCACCAGCAGTTTGAACGGCCTAGTAGTATAAAAATACAAAATTACCGAACTTGCATAAAATACAGTAAATTTCGATATGCTGTACACGTGTTTCAAGGAGTAACCTTTCATCAGTAGTATTAGAATCAAATAATATTGAAAGCCATAATCCAAAACTAGCGAAAAAAGACGTACCTGTTACCAAAAATATCAAATACCGAGTGCAATACACGGAATGAAGCCTCAGCATTTTTATGGGGTTAGAATTTGATAATTACGGTAAATTACAAAATACAACAGTTAATGGCGGATATGCTATTTATTCTAAGTGGCAGTATTACAAAAACAGGAAAACAGCAAACAGCAAACAGCAAACACCTACAATGGCCAGGAACTTCAATCACATGCCACAATCTACAAGCAAACTGCACCAGAAAAACAATAATGAAAACAAGAGACAAACATAAATAACGATAGGAACTCGGGATAGCCGGACTTGGTACCGGCACCAGCAAAAGTCAGTGGTAGGGTTAAACCGGTTTATGGGTACCCAAACCTCCCCTTTCTCTATCCCGTTTCCCTATAGTATCATAAACACGCGAATAAAACCCAATACAGGTAGACTACTAACTCAATGACCACTATCTTGGAACAGAAAAAGCATAAGACAAAACGTAATTTTGAAAGAAGGGTCAAAGAGTGCTCGCCGCTAAACTGCCGGCTAGCTCAAGGAATCTAGTCTGCTGGTAAAACACTGTCGCACTACGGAAGAAAAATCAAACTCAAAACTTCCCGAAGGGTTTGGTAAAGAGTCTTCATTTATTTCAGCAGACATCGGCAGTATCAGTGAGAGGCCAGTATATATGTAAAGTCTTCAGGTCACTGGAATCCAAAGCCAATTTAACGGATTTGTTTAGAAAATCTCGTCGATATCCACTATTACGTAAAGAATGTAAGTTACGTCCCAGTTTTCTGGATTATTAATCAGTTTTTGACATTTTTTAACAACATTTCCATAAAATCGAGGATGAGAAATGCCCTTTGTTATTAGCTGTTTCCGAGTCACGTCATATCTAGATATCAAATGTTCATATCTTCTGTAAAACTTCTTAAAAGTATTTAATAATTTATGAAATCTGTAACCTTGTTGTAAAAGTTTGGATGTGAGAGTAAGGTTACGCTCATTAAAATCATCAAGGGTGGAACAAATGCGAGCGAATCGTACAAGTTGGGATATATACACCCCGTAGGATGGAGCTAGGGGAACGTCGCCGTCAAGAAAGGGGAAATTAGTAATTGTAAAATCAAAATCATCCCTTTTATCATAAACTTTAGTTTTTATTTTACCAGAGTCAATGGTGATACTTAGATCCAGAAAAAGGCAGTATTTAGAATCATTGTTTGCCTTATTTTGTTTCAGTTGTTGTGGGTAAATGGTGTCAACATAAGCCAAAAACTGGGGATTGTCAATAGTAAGGATATCGTCAATATACCTGCTATTATCATTGAAAAAAGAAATAAGTTTCTCACTATTTGGTACAGTTCCATTTTGTAGTTTTTTCATGAATTCCCGTTCGTAACAGAACAGAAAAAGGTCTGCAATGAGAGGTGCACAATTAGTACCCATAGGGATTCCAATGACCTGATGATAAACAATGGTGCCGAAACGAACATAAATGTTGTCTAGCAAGAGATTTAGTGCCTTAATCATATTATCACATGTCCAGGAGCAATTATTTTTGTAAGAGATATTGGAGAAGAATCCTTGCGTTTTGTTGCAGCAAATAAACTGAAGACCCGAAAATCTAAAAGACCATTTAATAAGTTCACCCAATTTAGATTTAATCAAATTATGCGGAAGGGTTGTATAAAGTGTAGAAAAATCATGACTGTCAATAGATGAAACTGGTCTATCTATAGATTGTAATTTATCTAAAACTTCAATAGAATTTTTTACACTCCAAAAGTAGTTTACACCAGAGTTTTGATATGTTTTCTCACAATAGTTTTTGACTAACTCCTTTATACAAGTGAGTGCACTGGTTAAATTGATGGACAAATTTGTGGTAGAACAATTACTTGAAGCCGAAATGAAACGATGTTTGTAGGGATTTTTGTGAAGTTTAGGAATCCAGTACATAGTAGGTAGGGTGTTATCTTTAGGTGGAACTTTGAGTGTTTCTGTATCCTTGTAATGTTGTGTGGTGAGCGTTTTCTCGTCATGATTTGTACGTTCAAAAGTGCTAGACTTTGCCAATTCCTTTTTTGGACATCGATATAGTATTTTTTTCAGATGATGGCAACGTTGTTTGAAGCTTTGTCGACAGGTGCAAACACATATTTCTCACCAAGTTCTTTCAGTTTGGACTTAATTCTGTTAACAGACAGCTTAGGTGGTGACTCATAATGATTTTCTTTATAGAAATTAATTTTGGTGGTGACTAATGATTTTATCTTTAAACATATTAAGAACATGTTTGTCTGCACTTTCTCGTTTGCACCATTTTATACAATAGTTGGTTACCGAGTCTTTAATAATGTCGAAACAAGCTTGCCAGTTTATTTTCGAAGGTGGGCGATATTTAGGCCCTTTTCTAAAGAATCGTCTAACTTCTTTGTCTACAATAATGCTCAAGTCCCCCGTTAATATATGCCCACAAGGGTCATAGCGATAAGGCGAAGTGGAACAGTCACAACTGCTAGAGTAGTTCTTCTCGAAATTAGCATCACAGGTAATAGAAGAGTAATTGAAAAAAATACTTCTAGTAGGTTTTTTGTAAGTAAAGGAGATGACAGGCATATCCTGATTATCAAAATAAACTGGAACAAGTTTTTGAACATCCGGGTCCCGAAAAATGCCTGCAATATCGATCAAATCGATACCCTTATTAGTATATATGAGTGTAGTAAACTTGGGTAAGGCAATATTTTTGTTATATGAATAAACACAAGGTGAAAAAGAGCTTTTATCGACCACCTGGACAATGGCTGACACAGAGGACTAAAAATAACTTCAGTATTAAAAGGGTTCATTTTATACTATATATTTATAGACCTTGATATTATTTTATTATACTAAGTTCCTATACTCAACCCTTTTTTCACTTTTTTGAAATACAATTGTGCCTTAGTTTGGTCTTAAATGACGACATAGTTTCAATTGAGGAGACCTTTGAATGCGTTTCCAATATGGTCCAATGTTAAACTGTCTTCACTGCTGCTGACTATCCAGGATCTGACGAAGACTTGCTGGACACATATTTCAAATGGGGCAAACCAAGGACTACATATTTGACCAAGTTTGGATCCAATCGGTTTTTTTGTTTCAGAGAAAAGGATAATTTAAAACTTTCCATTGGGTGTAATGTTTAACTATATTACTGCTGATGATAAATAATGTTCCATTCTTGGAAGAGGTAAAAACTTGCTGGACTTGCTGTGACCAAGTTTTGATCCAATTGGTTATCTTGTTTCAGACTAGAAGACGTTTCAAACTTTCCGAAAGGGTCCCATGTTAAACTATGATCCCCGGCAATTTTGGTTGTGATATTGACTTATCAGACTAATTTTTCAAACGGTTCCAGCTACAGACGATAGCGAAAAAGTTTTGTTCAAATTGGTCAAGTAATTTCAGAGGAGCGCATCTTAATACATTTTTCCAAAAGGTCAAATATTAAACTTATACCCCCGCTACGATGAGCCATGGACTTGCCAGACATATTTATAAAGGACAAACCAAGAACTATTGTTGTTTTGGGAGAGATTTTTGAATATGGTGTCCAGTGGTATTCTTAAAATGTTGGAATAAATGAAATTCAAGTATTTGGCAAATGACTAAATACCGAAGTTACAGTGAATTTAAATTCTGCATATGCGCATATCGACAACTTATGTCTCTTCAGTGCAGATAAAATCTAAACGTTTTGAAGACCATAAACTCAATGATGTTTAAAACTGATAGAGAACAAAAAACCAATATGATCTAATGTAAAGCCAAAATCAGCTAAGGACAGAGCTTTGCATGAGGGAGATACTCCTTAGTTTTCAACAAAATTTACACAAAGTTGAAAGGTTCCAAACAGAATCGGCTTTCGGGTCAGCACCGTAGTACTGACTACTGGGCTGGTGAATACCCTCGGGGACTAACAGTCCACCAGCAGTGGCATCGACCCAATGGTAACAAAATTAGTTCTTTGAATTTGTAGGTATCTTCCCAAAATATAAGTATATTTTCACTACTTTAATCAATTAAGTGAATCCATATACACAGTACTTAAGGTAGTAGACCTGGAGTAAGAGGGGATAACTCCTTTTTATATAAAAATTACTTGTTGTGTTGGTATGAATAAAAACAAGATTTATAATATTTTTTCATAAATAGAAATGAAATATTCATCTTATCATGAAGATACATTCTATTAATAAAACACTTCACAATGCCTGCATTGAATTTTCCGGGATTTGAAAGGAATCTAAAAAAAACATTAGAATAGATGGAAAGGAAAAAAATTCTTTCAACTTGAGGTTCAGTATCAGGAGAAGTATGCCTTTTTATGCAGTTTTCCTAACATTGTGGAAAAAACGGTGAATTTTTCTAAAATTTTGACATAACAACGGCACAAGATTACACATATCAAAGTCCAGAGACAAGGCAAAAGCAAGAACACCAAAAGACGGAAGACCAAAGACACCACATGACCACAAAACACACGAACATTACATATACAACACAAAAAACTAAAGCACTAACAGTGTGAACTCTCAATAAACAAGAGTGACATCAGGTGCTCCGGAAGGGTAAGCATGTCCTGCCGTGTATACAGCACCCGTCACACGATCAGTGAGGCATATGTTTTGAAAGATCTGTTAGGTTACTGATTGGTAATTGTCATTTTCTAACCCTGAGACAAAACCAATTGGGTCAACACAAGTCATGCATTGTTTATGTGGAGGATCTTTGATTTCTCAGTTTTTGATGAAAATTGAATTATAGGATTTTCGCCTAGAAGAAATTGAACAAAACTCTATTTTTAGTATTTTTTTGACAATTTAATACTGCAAATCAACACTTAATGCGTGTTTATGATATTTATTATCTTGTATATACGTCTGAAAGTTTCTAAGAAGCAGTTTAGCAATTTATGGTACAATTTTTGCTGTGATGGTTTTAATTTCCCCATTGTGAACTTTCCCTTTCTTAGCAGCAATATACCTACCTCTCCAGCCTATGGAGTGTACATTTCACAATTGATTCGTTACTGTCGAGCTTGTAGTTTGTACAGTGATTTTTTGAACAGAGCAAAAACACTGTCCCAAAAGCTGCTTAGTCAGGGATTTGTTCAACCTTTGTTAATTTCATCCCTCAAGAAATTCTATGGCCGTCACCATAGCATCATTGAAGGACATGACGTGTCAGTATCCCAAATGAAAGTGGCCATTTTCAGCTAGATTCACGTCTTCCCGGATTTGACTACCGACATTGACATTTTCCCGGATTGAATCACTCACAGTGTGACGGGTGCTGTTAACAGAGCAGGACATGCTTACCCTTCCGGAGCACCTGATGTCAGTCTCAGTTTCACCAGAGTTCACACTGTGAGTGCCTTTGTTCTGAATGTTGTGGTTTCTGGTTCTGTGCTTTGTGTCTGTCTGGCGTCATTGTTTTTGTGTCTAGCGTCATTGTTTTCTGTGTTCTCGTTTTTGCCCTGTCTTTGGACTTCGATTTTTGTGAGTTTCATCCCTTTGTTCCTTCGGTATTCTACTGCCCTTTTTTTCAAATAATTTAATTTTAGACAACTTTTAGTATATGTTCAATGTCAATAATTTAAATAACAAAATACTGAAGTTACTTTTCATTTTGTTTCTGCGTATGCTCATTTCGACATCTCATATCTCTTCATTGCAGATAAAATCCATTTTTTTACGTGTAAAAACTGATAGAGAAGAAATAACCAAGAAGATCTTAAT
>MJUU01068080.1:23937-37725 GCA_002080025.1 Modiolus philippinarum | reverse complement strand
CCCCCCCCCCCCCCCCCGAATTGCCATTTTTGCATTTTTGGTACCAAAATTCATATAAATTATTTTTCTATATGCAAATTTATATAAAATTGGTTTGAAAGCACACCCAAATTTATATCTTTCATGCAAAAAACATTACCCGAATTTTTTGCACATCCCCGTATACCAAAATAATGGAAGTTACACCCCCCGGGATACAACCACGAAAAACTACTATTGTCCTCTACAGATATAAAATATTTAGTACACTATTTTAAGAAATTATTAAAGCAGATTCAACATCTTCCAGAACGTACTAATAATACTGCTACTTATCCTTTATTGGGGTGTATACCGATAAGTGGACTACCAGACTGCATAAATTTATTGTATTTCTGATTTGTAATCAGCCCTGGTGAAGGATTGGTCCGTTGATACTGGCACTAATAGGACTAATATATTGTCAATATATTAGTCCCAGGTTGATATAAATAATTTTTAGTTTACCTTTTATGTCCTTTTATCACTGGAACAAAAAATGAATTTTAAACTTTATCTTGACCGTTTGATGGTACTGTGACTGCTTACGTATGTGGTAATGAAGATGGTGAACAACTAGAAAATGGTTTTGTGGGCATCGGTGATGCTGGAAATTGACGTCATCAGACGGTTCTCCTGGCAGAGGAGAAAGTTACAGATTAGGTAACAGGCACACAAGCATCTTTGGCTTCATCAATCAAATCTAAAATTTATTTTTATCTGTACCAATAGAGATCTATTTAGTTGTAATAGACGAATTTCATATTTACGGGATGACTGCTAATTTAGCATGTTTTTTCAAAGGAACGTCACTCGATAACACCCGACTTCGGTCTCATTAGGGAAAGGACGGTCAGTAAATATTTTCTTTGGCAACGGTTACGATTTTCACTGTGGTAAGTACCCGAATAACTTGAAATAATTTATTTAAAGACAATCGAGATATTACCCCTAGTCCAGTGATAGATACCTATGTATTCGAAATCTACTGCTGTCCCTTTTTTACAATGGAACTGTAAACCTGACTGTCAGGTCAGTAGGTTACTTCCCTTTGAGGAAAACGTTATAAAAACGGAGCCAAAGTCAGGATAAGAAATAAACATGAAAGTGGTCTATACACCGATTGCGCATTTGCGGGATCACTCATTATTTTAGCTAAACAAGGAGTAATCTGGTACAAAACTGGTTCCAAGACGCTGATAGACGAAGATAGTAATTTCCTCATTTCCATTCAAGTTTCGTTTTTTGTGGGTTGGAAATGTTCCTCGTGGATTTCATTGTCAGTTGAAAACGATGTTTTACCTATATGTTGAATAACAACGTAAGGTTCGTTGGTAGAAAATATCTGTCCCTTGCTCCAACGTTGGATTACGTCATTTTTCCTCCGGTTGACCCCAGATGACCTCGTCGAAATGAAGAGTCAAATCCGGAATGGAAAAGATATGCAATCCATGTATTGTCTCTTGACTTCAATATATCGGAATGGTAGCTGCGGAACCGTAGCTCTAAAGGTCCTTTTATTTTTTTCTGATTTGGCGGACCATAGATGGTCCGCAACTATCAGAAAATTAGCACAAGGACCATAAGAGCTACGGTTCCGCAGCTATCGGAATGGAAGCACCAAAAAGGACTGTTGTGAAAATGCACGGATGCGGTTTACACATTTTAGACTTATTCCTATAATTTAACTTCCGGTTATCACTTTTTGTTTGTTTGAAGTCGTACAGAATACTAAACCACACTTTTCTGCACCGTTGGTAAATTGAGTAAGGTTGAAAATCAGTTTATACTGGTCCCAATATATAGATATATCTTTACCCATTTAGAAATACCAAAAGATTGGAGAACTGCTCATTTTTACTCCTACATTGAAAAAAGGCCCTAAACACAACCTCTTCATCATGCATATATACATGTAGGTTCCGAAAAAATAGATCTTTTGAAACCCAGTTTTTTGAGTTTGAAGTAACAAAAAATATTAAAAATGCACTTCAAACAGATGTACTTATAATGGATTTTTCTAAAGCCTTTGATAAAGTTTCTCATAATTTGCTACTAACAGAGGACCCTGAGGGAACCCCGGGATATAGAAATAGGACCTAGTATCTCCGGCTTGTGGGGTGTGACCCCGAGGGTCCCGGGATATAGTAATAGGACCCATTCCGTGGTTGTGCGGGATTAATAAATACACAACCCATCTTTCGGATGGGATGTAAACTCAGGTCCACGTGTTGGAAGAAATGCCACGCTTCCTGCACGTTAAAGAACCCTTGTAGCAAGCTCTTTTTGGGGTGGTCCGTAGGTGATCGGCTACAAGGCTAAATTCCCCGCCCTTGACGATTTCACCCTACTTTTCCAGTGGCAGTCAGAATTTCCCGTCCCATGGCCCTTTCCATACCCCCAAAGTGATTATTTATTAACACACTTGTTCTCGTCTTGATATAGCTGAAATATTGCTGAGTAGACATTAAACAATATTCAATCAATCAATCATAATTTGCTCTTACACAAACTATATCATTATAGAAGACTTTCCAGTTGGTGAATATTCCAGGAAAATTTTGACGTCATAATATAGATTTTCCATCACAATGTTCAGTGATGCAATTTGCGCCGATTGACCCCAGGTCAGCCGGCTCAATTCATGCATAAAAAGAAGTAAGAAAGTGGTCTATATACAAGGTAATTATATAAAACAAACAAGTGGATACAAAGCTTCCTAGCAAAAAATGGCCAACGCAGTTGAACTTACTAGTATAGTAACTCAATGTTGAAAAAAAAAGTACCCAAAAAATTTGTGGAAAAAATTCAAAATAGGTTCCAAAACGTATCACAACCCCACTATAGTGGAAATCGAATTCAGAAAGTGCTAGTTTGAAAGACAATCTTCCATATAACACAAATATAGAAAAATATTGGCCATTGGTTGTATAGTTTTCCTGTGAGCAGGCGAGCTTTACGGGTAATTTTCCCAATTTTGCTTAAGAAATAGAATTTTTCTCTCACAAAATTCAGAACTCTAGAAATCAGTGTCTGTTGGACAAAAGATAATTGTCCCAGATTAATTACCTTTAGTTCTGAATAGGTACTTATATTGTTAACAAATAGGCAAAAAATCAGGAAGTTACGACAATTCAGTACAGAGCAATTCGATTTGAAAGTTTGGTGCCACTTTTTTATACAAAAAAATATTACCAATATTCTCACCATGAGAAATTTACCCTTTGCATTAAACGTGTCTTCTTGCCTTCTAGATAAACCCACGGTCTTAGTAATACATTTAGATAAGAGTTTACGTGTATGCAAGATATTTTGAGCAGAAATTCTGATGTGCCCCAGGGTTCTGTTCTGGGCCCTAGTCTGTTCTTATTTTATATTAACAATATACATGTACCAATTGGTTTAAATTCTACAATAAGCCTTTTTGCAGACAATAAATACTGATTAAAATTAGATATTATCCTGAAATCATCTGGTAGGTCATTCCATAAAACTGAAGCAGTATATTTAAAAGAGTTCTCACTGTAGGTAGTTGTCTGTACCCTTGGTATATCTACACTATTTAAGTATCTAAAATTATATTTACAATCTTTTAAAACAACCAAATCATCATGTAGTAAACATAGTGATGAAATTTTGTTTAAAATCTTAAAACACTCGATAGCTATGGTATGCATTCTTCTAATTTTCAACGATGGTTCTTTTGCTTTTACTAGTAGTTCTGAATATGTGCTCTTGAAATCATCATATATAAACCGTAAAAGCCTTCTCTTGAATTTTTCCATCTTAGAAGTTTCATACAATAGCTTACCTGGTAGTCGAATCAAATCATGACTGTAATACAAAATGACTGCATGGATAAAGTCGGCATCTGGTAAAAAACATTGAAAATGGCCATTCATCCAGAATAGTGTAATGTCCTCTCCATCAGCAGAAACAAACATAAGATAAAATATAACTACACATTACACAGACACCAGTTAAAACATGTAAACAATGCAAAATATCCAATCAAATCTCAAATGGCACACACATAAATAACAACTGTACTAAAGCAAATAAAACACTTGGCTTTCTTCGTAGGAACCTTAACACAATTCTACCTCAGTGAGGGAACAGGCATATAAATCTGACAAGACCGTCACTTGAATATGCCTGTTCAGTATGGGATCATTACTTCACTGAGGACATCAACAACATAGAAAAGTTCAGAGAAGGGCTGCTAGGTACATCACTAACAGACATGAATGCATCAAGCATAAGTGACATTAAACATCTTGAAATGGAGAAGCCTGGCAGACAGGACTACAGATTTACACCTTGTCGTGTACAAGATCATACATGAACAAGTTGCCATATCAAAAACAGACAGACTTATACCACCTCTCAGACAGACACGCTACACACACTTTCATTCATATCAAATACTCACATGCAGAACACAGTTATGGCAGCAATCTTTCTTTCTACGCACCATCAAAAACTGGAACAGTCTCTCATATATTATTTTCTTGAACAACTCAATAGAGTCTTTCAAACAGGCAATATCTACTCTAACCATAAATCAAATGGAAATAGTTTTATCTAAGTGAAAAAAAAAATCACTATTGTTTATTTTTTTTTTTTTACTCATGTGCAGTACCAAGTAACAAAATCTTCAACATGGTGAAGGCGGTTACAAAGTTTGGTTCCAATGGGCGAAGAGAGATCTTTGAATGAATAGCTTATGATGGACGAAAAAACAGACAAGTTACGAAAGTGATGGCAAATGCTCACCCTTGCTATGGCCAGCTGAGTTAAGGAGGATCACTCCTGATGTTGTTTATATCAAGGATTTCTTGAAACCTATTTTAATTTACTAAGCATTGTAGACTAAATGAAATGATAAAAAGAAATATATAGGTCCATGCCCTTTTCACCAAGATACAAGTCATTAAAAAATTTGGCGGGAAATGGATTTCTCTGGATTTTCCCTTAATTTAACATTAGGATTATTTTTTGTCTAAAAGCTAAGAAGTTATATCAAGAATTTCATGAAAACTTGTCAGGTGTCTTAATTTGACCTATAGAACATATTCATGAAATAAAAAGTGGGGGTCCGTGTGCAAACTTCTCTCAGCCATTGAACTGGACAAAACCAGAGGAGTTCCGAAATCTGACACAAATGTAAAAATGTAATGAGTGAGCCTCCTTAAGATGTAGAAGTAGGGTATAATACCTCACTTGGGGTATAAATACCTCAAATAGTACATGTATATGGTGTATTTTTACAGTGAAAAAATCACTTGAATTTCGACTTTTTACTCAAAAGGGCAACAGTTTATACAAATAGCAATATTTTTCACAAAAACATACATTCAACATGTTCAAATTTTTAGTCTTCAGAAAGTTATGTGCCCATGTAAAGTTTTCTGCACTGAAAATAGCTAAATAATTTCTTTTGAAAAATTGTTGAATTTTATCTAAATAATTGCACTTTTTAGCAAAACCTGTCAAATCCAAAATAAAGAATATTAACACTCATTTGGAATATTATACCCTAACTGACAAATGACTGAGGTATCATACCTGAAATGGGGGATTTTCCCCAACCTGTTTAATTTTCTATTGTATGTACTTGCTTCTGCCCGCAGTTCTGGTCTGTAAAAGTCTGGTACAAACTCATTAGCTCATGAATGCACCGATGAATTTTGGTCACATGATGAATATTTTAGATAATCATAATTTCGGATTAGTTATGCCTTTTATTACATAGATTTTTAAAAATCTGATAAGAATTTGGATGGAACTGTATATATGTAGCAAGGATTATACAGTGAAACCTGTCTAAACCGAAACCCTGACTAAACCGAAAACCTGTCTAAACCAAACAAGATGTGAAGACCCCTTGTATCAATTTCTCTATATATTTTGAAACTGTGTAAAGCAAACACCTGTCTAAACCGAACAAAATCTTCAGTCCTGAACGGGTTCGGTTTAGACAGGCTTCACTGTATTTTCATGTCAATACTCGAAGATGTTTACATAACACTTTGATGATAGCAACGACAGTATTTTGACATCATTTCCTGTAGTGAATATAATCTTTTATTTCACCCGTGAAAGTATGACATTATTCAACTGAGAAAACTTGGTAATTCAATTAATGCTATCTATTTAATTAATAATCATAATACACATGAATTCCCAATGATAATTTATTTTTACATACATTTTAGATATATTTTCTAACATGGGAGATGTTTCAAACTCAAACAGTGAATTAGACACGACAGGAGAAGAAATAGTAACAGATTCATTAGCAGATATTTTATCTTCTAGTTCAGATTCATCATTGACAAGTCTTACATCAGATAATCTTTTACAACAGATGACCACGGAGGACGAAACATTAAAATTGAACGAGAAATCAGAGACAGCAACAGACTCTGAGATCTCGTCACAACGTACTGAAGACTTGTGCAATACAGAGTTACCAAATGTGAATACACAAGACTGGTATTTACATCCATTGTTTCAGAGATACTGGAAACATTATACTAAAGCTATGCTATGGTGTCAAAACCATCAAGTAATTACACAAAAATTATGTCAAAATGGACGCAATGTAAATCATCCATATTCTAATGGATGCAATGTGTATCAGAGACAATCACATCCATATTCTAGAAGTTTTTTATCAAAGAAAAAAAATAAAAATTTGAAAACATCCAAAGTACCAATGTTTAAAATTCCGAAATCACAAAAACAAAATTCACGGTCCATGAAGACGGGGAAGGTTCCTGAAGAAAGTACGTGTACGACAGGTGATGATGATACTCATCTATCAGACGCTGACAGTGAAGTTTATGAGATGGAAATAACAAAAGAAATGGTTGATTTCTTTGCACACTCAGAGAAACATCGAAAGGAAAGAGGTATAAATCAGTTAGTCTGCAATATCCACTTGAGAATTCTGTCTTGTACTAATAAATATAGAATAATGGTAGTTTTGAAGGTCGAAACGGAAAATATCACCTTATCGCAGCGAGTCCGATAGGACGAGCTGTGATACTAGTGATATTTTCTGTCGAGACCTTCAAAACTACCATTATTGTTTTTATCGGCAACATCGTAAGAATCATGATGTCAATTTCATGACGTCATTGCCTGATATTTTCTTGTATCAGGTCAGTACGGAGATACTGACAATATCAGTCAGTAAGATCAAAGAGAAAATGTACATATTGCCGACATAAGACCTATAATACAAGTTGTCATAAAATCTTAATAAAGTTCCATAAAAAACAACTGGAATAAAATACTTGCATCATTAAACAATGAAACACAGTCATATTTGGTTTTAGAAAAATATCATTTGGCCACATTGCACATTCTCCTAGATTCTCATACCATGGGCCCTGATATTTTCAATCCCCTCAAATTATTTTATTTTGATTTTGATTTTTTTTTTCATTTTTGTTTTTTTAATCAAATTTTACAGCATTTTCACCAAAAACAGTGAAAAATAATACTAAGATTGGCCTGTCAGCCATGGTTATTTAAAAAATTTGATAAAAATCTGTCAAAAATCTTTCCCAATTTCACATATTTATATGAGTTATAAATTTTTAATTTCTTACAAATATTTTTTGGTGAAAAATACAGAAAAGCTATGAACATGTGATGACATTCAAATTCATCATATGACCAATTATATGGTTCCAATGCCTTCAAAAGCCAAAGCCCTTTGAATCAAGTGATACAAAACATTTAACTTCTAATTTAAGAATGTTCGCTGGTAAATTTGAAAATAAATAGGATTTTAAATAAATGTTATTATTGTTAGAAAACTGAAAACAAAGTAATTTAAGGGTAGAAAAAAGAAAGGTTACTGATGTTGATTTTGAGATATATGTGATTAAAAAATATGGTGGTAAATTGAACTCCTCTGAATTTTTCACAGGTCTAATTTAAGAATATCTATAGAAAAATGTGAAAAGATAAATAGGATTTAATGAAATTTTTTCAGAATCTGCGAAAATCTGACAAATACCAAATCGTGACAAGTGAGCATCTTTTAACTATTTGATAAATACATAGAAACCTTATCATAAATTTAAACTAATTTGAGGCAGTTTAATTTATTTTATTCTCCCATTTTCAGCATGTTCAGCAGTTGGTTAAATATTCTATTAGCTTTTTAGCTCACCTGGCTATGCCAGGGTGAGCTTTTGCCATCACTTGTCTTCCGTCCGTCATAAACTTTTTTTCAAAAATCTTCTCAGAAACCACTGAGCCAATTTAATCCAAACTTGGCCTGGGTCATCACCAGGGTATGTAGTTTAAAAAATATGTTCGGCTTGTCCGAGGACCAAACAACATGGCCGCTGTTACTAAAAATAGAACATAGGGGTAAATTGCTGTTTTTGGCAAATAACTGACAGGTGTAAAATTGTTCAGAATGACAAGATCTATCTACCCTGCAATTTTGAAGAAAATCTGAAACCCGTCTCAGAGTTACATCCCTTTTTCCGTAAAATTTTCAAAATTTATGCATTTTTAATTTTTTATTTCAAAAACTGTAACGGATAGAAGTGAAGTGTAAATTGCAAAAATGTTCAGCATATCAAGATCTACATACTCTGAAATTTTGAAGAAAATCCAACAGCCTGTGTTGTAGTTACTGACTTTTTTTCCAAAAAAAAAAAAAAAAATCAATGCCTTATGGTTATGGGTTATTTCCCTTTAAATTCTGTTTTCAAATCTTCTTAGGTTTACTTTTCTTTTTTAAGTTCCCTGCCATCACTTTATTAGAAATAACTATTTGTTAAAAAATCGAGAGCAAAAAAGTGTTTTTGTACAAATTTTTACATTTTTTTGCAAAAATACTTTCATAATCTATACCATGTTGTATACTTATTTCACAAATTAATAATAATTGTATATAAATGTTTTTTGTGTCAAGTAGAAAGTTTTGTTTGCCCACCATGCATACATTTCTCCTAGATAAATATTGAAGTAGCATCTTAACTTCATTGCCTGCATAATTTTATAACTGTCTGCATGGCTATGCCATGGTGATCCCCTTGCCATCACTGCAGCCAGTGGTTTGCCCATCGTAAACTTTTCATTCAAACATCATCTCTGAAACCGCCTTTGCCAATTGGAACCAAACTTGGGCACAATTGTCCTTAGGAGGCCCCTTTAGAAAAAATGTCTGGCATGTCCGTATCATATCCAAGATGGCCGCCAGCAGGGAACGGGGTTTAACATTGGACCCTATGAGAAAGCATTCAAAGATCTTCTCTGCAACCACTGCGCCAATTGGAGCCAAACTTGGTCACAATAGTCCTTCGGTGGTCCGATTTTACAAATTTTGTACGGCAAGTCTGCACGTCATCCAAGATGGCCGCCAGCTGGGAACTGTGTCCAAAATTGGACAATATTGCAAAAATCTTCACCTCTGAAAATACTGGGCTAATTGGAACCAAACTTAGTCACAATGGTCCTTAGGAGGCCCCATTTAAAAAATGTGTTCAGCAAGTCCAAATCATATCCAAGATGGCTGCCAGGAGGGAACATGTTTTTAACATTGGACCCTATAGGGAAACATATTCAAAGATCTGCTCCTCTGAAAGTACATGGCCAATTGGAATCATACTTAGTCACAATGGTCCTTACTTGGTCCCCTTCATAAAATGAGTTTGGCATGTCCGCATATCATCCAAGATGGCAGTTAGCGGGGAACATTGTTTAACCTTGGACCCCATGGGAAATCATTTTAAGATCTCCTCTGAAAATACTATGCCAATTGGAACCAAAGTGGGTCACAATGATCCTTAATACATAGTCTTCTTCAAGGAAGGTGACAGTCGGTCTACGCCCCATCAAATATAGCTGCCAGTGGGGAACATAGTTTAATTTTGGATCATATAACATCAGCAAATTTCAAAATGAGACCCTTAAACAGTCAATAAACAAATTTGAAAATGAGTACCTTAAACGTTGTGATTATTTTGACTTATTGTGTCAGCCATTATCCAGGTGAGCGATACAGGCTCTTGAGAGCCTCTTGTTTACCGGTAACTAATGGGTGTTTATGAAATTTCCATGAGAAATTTCCTTCCATTTCATGTTTTTCTAGTTTTGCACAATTTTATACAAGATGAATATTCTCATTCATGTTTTTCTAGTTTTGCACAATTTTATACAAGATGAATATTCTCATTCATCTAAATTATGATTTAAACATATTTCTTCACTATAGTAGAATTTCAGTATTAATTAACATGCTCACTAAAGCTTATCTGTTGAAAATCAAAATGTTACTCATATTTTGAAGACAACTTCACCTGAAAAAGATTCTATATTTGCAAAATTTTGGTAAAGGATATTAAAAAATGGAGATAATCAAATAAACAGTAATACTATTTTGTTTTCTTGCTATTTTATTAAATCTGTTTATACACCAAAAAATATGTCTACAGATATTATTAAACAAAGATGATCACAAGATACGTAAAACTAGACATGCATAGTGACAAGTGATGCAATTTAAAGATTTCTTGTCATTATAACAAAAATGTTGACATTAACTCTGCAAATGTTTGTTTTTAGAGTAGGCCACAAAAAGGGTGAGATATATGACTACATTAGGTTTTATATAAAGTTTGAGAATAATGAACTATTTCTGTTCTGTTTTCAGTCAGGGGTGCAACTTAAATAAGTTATCACCAAAATCACTTAAATGAGTTACTATGAATTACTTACTTTTTTAAAATAACTTATACCAGTTATAAAGCAATAACCTATATGAGTTACTGTTTTGTTAATCAAGGGACATTACTCTGTTGATAACTTCATTCAGTTATTGGAGTCTTTTTGCACATTATATTCAGTTTTGTTGAAATTCTTACTTACTGGTCACAGTTAAGTCTATTATTACACATGTATTAAGTAGTTCAAATTGACCTCAATCTAATGATGGCCTGTCTAATTGATTTTGATGAACCATTTCAAAGATAATTGAGATTTAATTTCCCCAGGGTGTAATCTTTATGGGGGTTGGCGCATGTATTTCCTCTCTTTGCGCATTTATAATTGTTAGGTAATTACACATTTAAGATTCCAAACCATATGGGAAAAACTATTGTTTGTTTAAGAAAAATCTTTATCATAAAGAAATTTGTAATCAAAGTTAGACATTTTCAAGAAATCAACATTTGATAACTTAAATAAGTTATTACTGAAAATACATGATCACTCAATTCAGTTACACAAAAGTACTTCATTTGATAACTTGTATAGGTTACACCCCTGACTGGTTTTTGTTTTTGTTTTTGTTTTTTTCAGCAAACTGGATATGTTCTCATTGATATTGATATTGGAATACTGTTGTTCCAAAAATGGCATTAGTCCAACAAAATCAGACAAACTGCATAGTCAAAACAATTTTGACTAGTTTTCAAAGGCAATATATTCAAATTGTCCAAAAATAAAAAAATATGATGAAATGAGTCTTTACTTTATAACTACTGGTAAAATCTGTAACAAAATTGTACCATTGGTGTGTCCCAACATGTGTTTTATATGCTCATGGGAGCCTCTTTATTTCTTTCATTCATTTCTAAACCCATGCTTATATTTTTCAGACCAAGTGAAAGATGGTACAGGAAATAAAAAAGACACACTAGTCGATATAGGACAAGGTAAATAAAATCATGTGATAATTTCAAAAAGAAGTCTTATTCTTCCATAAATGGCCATTTCCAAGATAAGATGACAATGTTAAAAGGAGCTCATGCACTCTTCTTAGCTCGGTAAATGACCAATATTCTTTCGATTCAACAGCAGTAACCATGATAAAATATCACATGACAAGTACGGTAAAAGTCGAGATGTTGCTTATGAGTTACAGGTTTCAGGGTTTTCAAAATCATATTTTGCTGAAGAAATAGATACATACATATAATCAAAAGTAAAATTAGGTACATGTACTGTGGAAGTACTTTTATTTGTGGAAATCAAATTTCATGGTTTTTATAAAATTTACTATTTCGTTGGCATTTAAATTCGTGGTTTCAAATTCTATGCATTAAACTCAGTGGCAAAAATGCACTTCGTTGGGAACTTAATTTCACGGTTTTAGGTAACCACGAAATCCACGAAAATTGGAACCCCACGAACAATAGTACTTTCACAGTATACAGTACAGAAAGAGTGGTACCGTGACAAATCACTGTGATGGACGTGTCCCACTCTGAGAGTGTATCTAAATATCTTTTTTCCTATTTGAGATCATTTCTTACTCTCTTTTGTATTAAGAGTGGTGTATTATACCAATTAAAATGCAGAAAAAATAATTGAGATATCTCTTAAAGATAAAAAGTTATTCAGTATCACTCTAAGAGTGGGACATGTCTATCATAGTGATTTGTCACGGTACCACTCTTTCTGTACTGTATCTGTCTTTCATGTTAGAAATTCTTTGTGTCATATTTTCCTGTTTTGATGCTTCACTGTAGATGACAGAATATCTTGCATGACTTTATATGACCAAAATTATGTTCTGTGTATGTGACCTTGAAATGCATCTGGACCGGTCTTGTATGATTTGTTGGATCTTAATGAAACTTTACTGAAAGATAGTTAACCAACTGGACATGTACATGAAGGAAAATTATAATGGCTTGGTGCAAAAATTGTACTTCAGGGTATGTTTGTGCTAGTCCCAAGTTTTTTTCATAACAAGTGTGAAAAAGATTACTTTTTTAAGTTCATAAGTTTTGAATATATAGGGATTTGTAAAGTAATGCCTAAAAATTTTCCAGTAATTACCAATTTGATTCTAAAATTTTAATATGGAAAGAGTAATTTCTTTTCCCAAGTACTAGTTTCCTGCATGCAAGAGCAGTGGTGAGAAGAATCTTTTCCCTATCAGTATTAAGTAACAAATTTTAAGAGATTTATTTAAGAGACTTATCACAGTTTCCTGAAACCCAAACACAGTGCAAGATATTGATCTCTATTGATATATTGACAATTTGGGCTTTGTGTCAATTATTTCAGTGTGTTTTTCTTGGAATCTTGTAAATTTCAATGAAGACTGTTTGTAATAAAATATCTTTTGAAGTTAATTGATTTGTCAATGCCATTTTGATAAATATGAAGGATTATAACTATTTGATATATATATTTCCAGCAAGTAAGAAAATACCGACTGTTGAGGCTCCAAAAGAGAGACCAGGATTACGTAGAACCACTGAAATGACTCAGATTTATGGTAAAGGAGCTGCAATGATTCATGGGATGGAAACAGCACTACAGATGACTTATGATAGAAGTATAGACATAAAACAGCCACCATGTTGGCCTAATATGCCAATCAAAATTGTTTTTAAGTAAAATGTCATAATATGAACTACATGTATAAATAAAATGTGTTGTGAATTACATGTGTGAATTACATGTGTATTTTTCGAATCTAGAGTCAATTTACATTGATTATTGAAGTTGATTTAATGTACAGTGGTAGATCGCAAAGGTTTGAGTTTTTCTTGTACTTTAATTATGTACCAAAACTCTGAATAGTCATCCAACCTTTTCAATCCAGACGTAATAAAGCTGATCTCATTACATCAAACATGTTCCCAAGTTCATTCCATTATCTAATTATTGCAGCTTCAAAGTTTAAGTAATAACAAGGCTCAATACACTGATACAGGCCATTTTTACTGGCACATTATATCACTTACAAATGATGATGGTTTCAGACTTTCAGGTCTACAA
>MJUU01068080.1:0-18769 GCA_002080025.1 Modiolus philippinarum | reverse complement strand
TTGGTTTGGATCATCACCAGGGTATATAGTTTAAAAAATTTGTTCGGTTAACTAGTACGTCGAAAAAACAACATTCCCACTGTTACTAAAAACAAAACATAGGGGTAATTTGCTGTTTTTGGAACATAAATCAAAAACCGTTGGAGACGTCAAAAATCTGCCAAGCAGTACAAATGATCAGCATGACAAGATCTACCAAACCTGCAATTTTGAAGAAAATCAATAACAAAGTACTGAAGTTACTGTTAATTTATTTTCTGTATATGCGCATTTCGACAACTCATGTCTCATCAGTGCAGATCAAACCACAACATTTGGAAGTCCATTTACCGAAAAACATGTTTAAGCTGATAGAGAACAAATAACCAAAAGGATATAAAAAGAAAAGCAGAAATTCAGCTAAGGACAGAGCTATGCATGAGGGAGGAAATTCAAATGACCCATTTTCCCTCAATCCCCTTCGAAGGTTTGATCCGCCGGTGGTTTTTTATTAATTATTCACTATTAATGGAGGATGCAAAATAATGAATTTGATGAAATAAAGGTTGAAATGACACAGACTGCACTATTATTGATTACCTCATGCATGGTTGGATTGAAAAACAAAGAAAGATTATTTGGAACATACCACACACATCAAAGGGTAGTTATTCTTGTACGGTGGACACTGAAGGGATCCACATTTTGCGGCCACTGAATAAAAAAGCTTTCCATTGTCATTATTGCCTCCCCCTGTCACGAAATCTGGTTGTATATCAATACAAACGAACGACCCCGCAGCAGCCTGATCATGACTATTTGAGGCCAGATATCCATAATATTCCCTAGTCCATCCTTTATAACATGTCTTCTTGCCTGGAATCATTATTACACTGGATGCACGTGGTACTCTGCAAACAGCACATGGAACATCTTGAGCATTGCCATTTGATTGAAAAAAGTTATTATCGAATTCTGCACCGTAGATTCTTCTTCAACCAGGACTACTTGTTTTTTCAAACTCCGGATCTGGCGAAAGGCATACAGGTTCAGCTGCCGATCCCGGGTGGCTATAGTACCCACCTCCAGCGTACCCTGTAATATAATTACGCAGTCATTGGAAGGAAATTCGAGTCAATCCCTAAGAAAACTTATCGTGATAAAATCGTGAGATATGGGCACAATAAAAACAGATGACCCGAGTATCATTTGGAGATTACAAAAAAAATTTTAAAAATCAATCAATCAATAAAAAAAAGAATAAATAAAATAAAATGAATAAATAAAACTACCATAATTTGAAAGTTATGACAGCGTATCATTGAGAAAAAGTCTGTATGATATTTATTGATTTTCAAGGAACAGCGGTATGCATGCAACTCAGTTGTTCTAATTACCTTTTTTTAATTCATAAATCAACAGAAAATTAGTACGAACCCATTCGATTTAGAGTCACAGGCTACAAATTAGGTGGCAGCGATGGGATATTTTAGTAATTTGAAACGACTTTGTTGAGTTTCTTTCTAGTTTCTTTATTAATGCAAGGACAATTCCAATTAGGAACTAAAGCATAAAATTTAAGAAAAATTTTGTTTGATTCAAGTGACAGCCTCACGGAGTTTCAGCTCAGAACAAATACCCATGTTCTCAAAATATATAAGACTCCAACTAGATGATAATTTTGGGTTTGGTGATAAAATTTACACAAAACTTCACCTGAACACAAGTAGACCTAGTTATAAGCCATTTACAGATAGTTTTTCAAACTCGAAGGCGCCAAAAAACTTCACAATGATGACGAAACATTTAGTTTTAGAAATAAAAAAAATGGTTAAACAGGCAGCATATCATGTCAACAGGTCTTACCTGACTATAACCCACACTTTTATTCTTGTTCTGAGATAAATAACTAGTCGGAAAAAGGCCTGTATCTGTCCTTAAGAGATCAAACACATAGTGTGTTTGGAAATTTACACATAGATACACAACAATAACATTTTAAAGCCGGAATTAGTAAGGTCACAGAAGACCGATTTGCTCTCTAACTAAACTGTATTATATAGAACACATAGTCGTAAAAGAAAACAAAAGGCTACTGAGACGATACCAGTGTTGGATCAAATTATACAGTGGTTAGAGAAACTTGCATATACTGATGCCCTAAATAGTAAGCGAGAAACGCTGGCCATTGAGCAATTCATTGACTCTTTGATAGTAGGAGAGAGAGGCAAGATTCGTATCTCAGACTCAAACAGAGTCAAGCAAAGAGTCAAGATGTAAGGCAATGGTATATCATAGAGTGCAACAAAACATCTGAGAAAACTCCTGAAAATATGGTAGTGTACAGACTTTCAGCCGAAGCAGGCATATTTGTGAGAGAAAGCAAAGGTAAATGGAGTTTGCACAAATTAACTTGCTGACCATCAGGATACAGTTACCCTTATTAATGGACTTTTTAAAAGAAATAAATGACCTGCCAGAAGGAGACATTTGAAAGTCTCCGAAATCAATTTAGATTTAAAATTCAAACTAATAATTAAAAATGTCTGAATAAGGCTAATGTGGCCTCCTCAAACATAGCTGAAATTCTATTCCTTGATTTTTAAAAACTTCAACAATTTGAATATAATCAAGTTAAGGAAGACACGATATCAATTTAATTTCAAAGTACAAAAGGGTGTTACCTGATCAGGTCTCTATGTCTGAAACATTTACATTTATATTGGGACCACAATCCGAATCAATTGTACGGAATGCTAGGAGACAAATTACTTATATTTAGAGCAGGTCTTATGGGGCCAGAAGACGCCTTCCGAAAAGATGACAAAGCTCTGTTAGAAGAATTCACGATAGTACAACATATGAATTATTCTTCCCATCCCGAAATTTGAATTGCAAAGGACAAGCCAGTAAATGAAAAGAATGCTGAAGTACCTCTTTACTTGAAAGACCTTACCATGAAAGACCTTATAGTACAACATGCGTTCAAGGTAAAATACAATCTTTTACATATTTTTTCAAGATTAGGACGACTTCCACAGGACAAGTATCATTAAGTATCATTAAACTGTTGACCATATTTATAATATGATCTACAAAAGATCCACCAAGATGGGTCCCTAACTATTTAAAGAAAGAATATGACAAATCAACACATGATATGCTAGATAAAATGTCATATAACGTTCAACAAGTCAACTGGCATATCGGAAAAACTCCTGCAAAGAAAAATGGCGAATCTGAAGACCTGTACCATTTCCCAAGGATCAATGATGAACCCAATGGCAGGCTCCAATTGGCACAAAATTACTTTACCCATTAAGTCTTTCATTCTTGACACAGACTTGACTATGCAGTGTGAGCAGAGCTCGTTGTTGAAGGCCTCATGGTGATTTCAACAATAAAAGCGTTCTCATGTTCATTTTCTCCATATCCTTTCGTAAAATATTTAATACAATTGCAGTGTGGAGTTGGTAAAACAATTCCCCGTGGTAGAGATGTATGCTCTTTATTTCTTTATTTTTCTTAGATATGGTGTACTTTTACATGAGATTATATCTCATGTGTACACTTTGTTCAATTGCTTTTATCAAAAATTTATGTTAATTCCAAAACCGAAGGATTAACTCCCTCCATCGTAGTTTTGTCCTTAGCTATATTTGATATTACTGATTATTCGGATTTCATTTGGTTTTATGCATTTTAAACATTTTTTGAAATTATGGATTTCCTTTGTTTGGGTTCTAGTGCTGCTGATTAGGAATAAATTTCCGAAATGGCCATACAGCTCATTAAAATTATTGCAGATGGAGTTAACATATGTGTGATGGTCTCATGTTCATTTACTCCATATCTTTTCGTAAAATATTCCATTGCTTTTTTATACCATATATTTCTAGAAACTTTGTCTCATGTGTATTTACTTCATATCCTTTTATTGTAATTGAGAAATTATCGGTATTAAAGTACTGGTTATTCATACATATGAGTATATGTAGTCAATATTTCCCCTTTATATTATTAGGGGACGACCATTTGATTTTCAAGGGGGGGGGGGGGGCTTCTGTAAATTGGTGCCAGTGAAAATTTATATTTTAATCCTATCTGTAATGAAAATAAATAATTAAATTTTGTTTTGAATAAAAACAATATGAAAATACAAACAAAAATAATTTGATGTCACATTTGGTAAAACTAAAAAAAATTGTCCGAAATCGACATTGACCCCTAGTTGCTTTGTTTTGGGTCGTTTTAACCTGGATATGGGATGTTGTCTCCTTGACATTTACCCAATTTCCTTTCTTTTTCATATGAAAATAAATAATTTTCTCTAGGTAAAATCGCGAAAGTCCCATTCCTTTCCCCGAAAATCAAATGATCGTCCACTTATTGTATAATATATAAATTTAATGATAAGTTTTATTCTATCTTGTTTTTGGTCTGGCCAACATTTTAGCCACTTCATGAAAGATCGCACAGAGGAACCCAACACTTCTGTTTCAATTTCATGTAAACTCGAAAAAAAAAATGTCCATACGATGCCGTTATCAAAGTTCCAATACGCAACATCAATTTTTTATTATAAAAAATTGATCACGTTGCCTTCCAATTGTTGAGAGGATACAATAAACCTCTCTCGTTCTATCATATTTGCTAAAAAATGGTTTCTCAAGATATGCTTTTCAACCAGTTTCTATTTCTATCACATTTGTTGGAGTAAAACATTGTTTCTCAAGATATACTGTTCAATCAGTTTCTTATTGATTGGATAAAGAGGTAGTTTACGTCGCAAAACTATAAGTACGAGTACCTGAGTAAACAAGTTCCGTATAATTAAATGGACACCGAGTTTTAGCCCATCTGACATACGTTGTACCAGTTCCTAAGAAAATAAATAGAATCCATCAAGACATGAATTGCAATGAGTGAATGCCACGGGAATGCAGTCTGGTACCATTTTAAATTTACCCTCCAGGAAAATGTTTATGTCTCCAAACACAAAACACGACAAGGCTCTTATCTATAGAGTTCCATATTGGAAAAACTAAACTCTTAGATCGTTTTGTCAAAATAATGTCTTTTAAATCAAATGATAAAAAATAAAATGAGACGAAGCAGATGAATTAGAGACATGTTAGCTTATTTATTTGAGCCACAGATATAAAAGACAGCATCTTCCTCGCCAAGGAAGTACAACGCAGTCTCGACATGATGCTGAGTCATATTAAAGCTTTGAAAAAGACAGCAGCAAGTATCATCCCATTTGCACAGTGGAAATTGGAATAGAAACAGTATTGCGAGGAAACGCCAATTTTGCAATAAAAGCACCAAATCCCATCTCTGTACTGATTAATTCGGGCCTCAAACCCTATTTCTCTGTAATTTATGTTTACACACAAATATGCAGTGTTTTCGTAATTTTTTACTACCTCATAGTCGTCATTACATTATGATTCGCTGAGTATTGTCAGCTCATAGTCTGATTACAAGTAAACGGGTGTTTCGACTCTTATTTTTAATAAGTGGCGAGTCTCTTCAGTGGCCTCCGCTTATGTTTGCAGATTAGTTTATTTATAATTGTATTTTACACACAATATATGTTGTTTATTGATATTTGATCCAATATCCACCCGTCTATGGGAAGGATCATATCTCCGGCCTTACATTGATTACGTGCTACGTGTACAATGTTTCGGGTTTTTTAGGATATATACCAAGGGAAACCACTCTTCAGAGACCGCCCTTCATGTTTAAGTTATATTTTAATATATGTATACATGTATTTTTGTATTCATTTTACTTATTTTATTTATTTTTCTATTTGGTTTTTATGTAGTGGTTTATTTATCTTGTGTATATTTTTGATTGACTTTTGCAAGTCATTTCTATTAATATAATTGTTTATTTACACTTTTAATGAAGCATAATCTGCTGACTTCATAAGATAGCATGTAGACGTAACACCTCATTATTCTAATTATATAGAGATGTTTAGTCTGCTTCCTGTGAAACATTATTTTATGGTTCGTTTGACTAATTCGCCAATGTTGTGATGTCTTTTGAAAGTTATTGTTGGATTTTTCTCAGAGAGAATCCCATTGTTTTTAATGATAGACCAGTGTTTCTTTATCACCTTTTGAAGCGTTTCTGCATGGTGGTGATAGGTCGTTACAAAAGATATATTGGGTTGTAAATTGTTTACCCTTTTATCTTTTTGCAATAAAAGCACCAAATCCCATCTCTTTGCAATAAAAGCACCAAATCCCATCTCTGTACTGATTAATTCGGGCCTCAAACCCTATTTCTCTGTAATAGAAAACAACGAGTTCACATTCAGCGATAAAATATACCGCCAAATTATTGGTGTACCAATGGTTGGCTCAGCCTCTGCAGAACTAGCAGATCTAAGAATGTACGAGATACTAGAAAACATTCTGAGAAAATTCAGACATAAAAACCATATAGTATTCTGTACAAGATACAGAGATGATGGTTTCCTTATCTATAAAGGAACAACTGAAGAGATACACGAACTCTTCCAAATAGCTAATAATAGCCACAAACACCTTAAATTCACATATGAAATCTCAAAATTTGAGATGGTGTTTCTAGATACATTAATATATAAAGGCGATAGATTCGATCTGAATGGAACTCTTGACATGAAAACATACACTAAAAAAACTGAGACCTTTCAATATCTCGAAAGGACGAGCTCACACCCAAAAGGGGTGTTTAAAGGCTTTATAAAAGGCGAAATTATTCGTCACATACGAAATACTAACAATGAATTCGAAATATGCGAACTAATCGAAGCATTCAAACAAAGGCTTACCAAAAGAGGTTATAGCTCATCAGAAATTCAAAATATTATCAATGAAACAATAACATTAAGAAGAAAAAATCTTTTACAAGATAATAAAAGATTAAAAGCTAAAAGCTTGGTGTTCGTTACAAAATACAATCCCGCTATTAAGCAACTAAAGCGGATGTTAATAAAACATTGGCGATTATTGAAACAAAATGAAAGGTGCAAAACTATCTTTAATACCTTTCCAACAATCGCTTATGGCAGAGGGAAAAACCTTCAAGAATTACTAAAGAAATGATTCACTGATATAGGAAGGAAAACCTCAGAGAATTACTGGACGAATAAATCGTTTATAACTGAAGGATAAACCTTCGAAAACCAAATGCATTGTAATTATTAAAATTACATGAACTGTATAGAAAACAGTATTAAATAAACAAAAGATTGGTGCAATAAAAACTGGTGTATGGTCCAACATATATTGTGTGTAAAATACAATTATAAATAAACTAATCTGCAAACATAAGCGGAGGCCACTGAAGAGACTCGCCGCTTATTAAAAATAAGAGTCGAAACACCCGTTTACTTGTAATCAGACTATGAGCTGACAATACTCAGCGAATCATAATGTATATGACGACTATGAGGAAGTAAAAAAAATTACGAAAACACTGCATATTTGTGTGTAAACATAAATTACAGAGAAATAGGGTTTGAGGCCCGAATAAATCAGTACAGAGATGGGATTTGGTGCTTTTATTGCAAGATGAGAAAAAATATCAAAAATGCAATGAACTACAGAGGAACAATAAAATGCTAGCTTAGACAGAAATTGTATTTAACTTGAGGCTCTCATGAGTCTGTATAGCTAACCTGGTCCATGGCTGATATAAACTGCAGCCCAAATTACTTCAATGTTAAAGTGTCTCATTTTCCAGATGTTTCAAAGGAGAAGATCTTTGAACGTGTTTTCCCCATAGGATTCAATGTTAAATTATGTTCCCCGCTGGTGGCCATCTTGGATGAGGTGCAGACCTGTCAGACATATTTTTTTAAACAAGACCACTAAAGGCCTATTGTGACCAAGTTTGATTCCAATTGACCAAGTAGTTTCAGAGCAGAAGGTCTTTGAATGTGTTTTCCCCATAGGGTCCTATGTTAAACTATGTACACCGATGGCTGCCATCTTGGAATAGATGTGGACTTACCAGACACATTCTTCAAGGGGGACCAACTATGGACATTTGTCACCAAGAATGGTTCCAATTGGGCAAGAAGTTTAGTAGTTTCCATGGTAATTTAAAGCTCCACTGTCCATTCCAACCAATTTATACCACCATTCAAAAGGCTTCCCCTTATAATCCAGGTAATACATATTGCTGAAATCAAAATATTCCAAGTCCCTCTTTCAAAAAAAAAAATCGACAAGTGTTCCCCTTATATTGTAGTTTATATCTACATCTGAAATTGTGAAGAAAAGTATGTAGCACAATAAAGTTTTTCAAAGATTCAGTGTTCTGGTTTGTTTCCATGGCAACTGAAAGCTTCACTATCCATTACAACCAATTTCAGACCACCATTAAAATAATTTTGGGCAGGGATTCCCCTTATAATCCAAGTAATACGTATTGCTGAAATCAAAATATTCCAAGTCCGCCTTTCAAAAAGAAAAAAAAATGGCAGGGGTTCCCCTTATAGTATAGTTTATACATATTTCTGGCATTGTGAAGAAAAATATGTTCTGGTTCGGTTTACATGGAAACTGAAAACTCCACCTCCATGACAACCCACGGACTGATCGGATACAATTTTGAAACAGGATACCCTTGTAATGATTCAGGCCAAGTTTGGTTCAAATTGGTTTAGCAGATGGGATACATCTATAAAATCACAAAAAGTATACGTTGAAAATCTAAACTAGCTCTACTATTCAAATAAAGAAATAAACAGGGTAGAAAAGGGAAAAAGCTAGAACAGAAAGGAGTAGATCAAACATTCTTTAAATACAACTGAAATATCAGAATATCTGAAATAGAA
The DNA here is from genome assembly GCA_002080025.1 of Modiolus philippinarum. Taxonomy (NCBI): domain Eukaryota; kingdom Metazoa; phylum Mollusca; class Bivalvia; order Mytilida; family Modiolidae; genus Modiolus; species Modiolus philippinarum. The sequence continues at coordinate 9,942 of MJUU01068080.1, read as the reverse complement.
AAACAGTAGTTGTCGAGCTGAGCATTCTTAATGATTCGCCCTATGAAGAACAAATAATCTGGAAATTACCAAAATCTAGTCCCAATGGAATGATAAATCCTAGACTCCTATCAAAGATCTCCTGTCTTTTTAAAAAGAATGTTACTACATTTAAAGGTAGCATCAAATAGATTAAAGGCTCTATCATTTAAAGACGGGCAAACCCTATGACTACAACAAATTAACATGCAAAACATTTCTTTCCATTATTAGTTGTACATAAAATTATTGATTTTGAGAGGGCATCGATGGAGACAATTTTCAAAAAATAGATCTTATGAAAATGTGAAAGATATCATTAATGCATTTTATGAAACTGTACACTGGTACAGGCAGCGTTGAAAATGCAGATGTACTCTTTCCAGCTAAGGCCAAATTACTTTAATGATGTGAAAAGTGATTTGCAATATTTATTATAGCTACTGAATGAGTTCCAAAACATTTGATAAGTGGAATGAGATGGAGAACAGTTTCTATACTTGAAGACTTGGACGATCTGGCCTTTCTATCCGATAACATGAGTTATGAGAGTGCTTGGAAGATGACAGAAGTGGACCAGGAGGAACTGACATTTTTTTTCATACAAAGTGTCTTGGGAGAATTTGCAGGATATTCTAACCACAATTAGACTACCAACCTCGTTTTCAATGCTAGAGAGAAATATCTCAGCATCATCAGGCTATTGAGTTGGGTTGGATATGTCAATTACACGCATTGAGTAGCCAGGAAGCTTACACAACAAGAACAACTCTTTATTGAACTCATGAGGTAAAAAGAAAAAGGGAAAGACAGAAAAAACTTGTGATGGTACTAAAACAGACCTTATGAAGATAACACAAGACAGAAATAATTGTGGAGATTTCGTTACTGCTTCGTTTGACAGTAAGAAAGACATTATGTTAAAAAATGGATAACAGGAAACACCTACAATGGCTGAAAATTATAATTACATGCAACAATCTGCAAGGCAGCTACACAAGAAAAACACGTATAAGACAAAAGACAAACGTAGACAACGATAGGAACTCGGGACAGCCGGACTTGGTACCGGCACTAGTAAAAGCCAGCGGTAGGGTTAAACCGGTTTATGGGTACCCATCCCTCCCCTTTATCTGTCCCGTTTCCCTATAGTATAAAACATACGAATAAAACCCAATATAGGTAGACTACTCACTCCATGACCACAATCTTGAAAGATGGGTCAAGGGGTGCTGGCCGCTAAACTGCCGGCTAGCTCAAGGAGCCTAGCCTGCTGGTAGAACACTGTCGCACTACGGAAGAAAAATCAAACTCAAAACTTCCCGAAGGGTTTGGTCAAGGGTCATCATAAATTTCAGTAGACATCGGCAGTATCAGTGAGAGGCCAGTATGTAATGTTATGTAATGTTAGATGTTTTTTTTTTGCATCTTAACTTGATGCTGTGCAGGGATGGGGTCAATTACATTGGAAAGTAATTAATTAAATTACAATTACTTTCCCAAAGTGCTCAATTAAATTACGATTACAATTACAAGGATTTTAGAATGTAATTAATTAAATTACAATTACTTTGCAAATGTAATTAATTAAATTACAAATTACATTTGAAGCCAACGTTTTGTTTTTATTATTTATTTTCAAGAATTATTCATCATACTAACAAATAAAAATTACTGTAAGAGCTACGAAGGAAAGTATTGCATACCTATTATTTTAAATTAATAAACAACCAAAAAAGTTGACTGATGTGATTACTGATACACTTTATATACATCGAATGTTCAAATGCATTGTCCTCTATCATAACTTTACCAAACCTGAAAGTTTATCCATTCTTTCTATTGTGGACTTTTTATGAACTGATTGGCAAGTTAACGCATTAATATTTTGAGGTATCTCCAATTCCTTCAATTTGCAGGCAGCCAACATGTATCTAATTTTCTTAATAACTTTTACTTGAATGTGTGAGAAAAATATTTATGAAAACTCAGTTTAAACACATCAAAAGAACATTCACTTAATTGGAAAATGTGCATGTATTTATAAGGTTGATGTTAATGGCTAAGGTCGCTAATCAGACACTAATTAAGTCTTGTTAATCACTTACACAAAAGGTATAAATATGACAAACAACTATTAGAAGCCATATTGCTGTAGGCATTTATAATAAAATGCAATAAACAAATGAAGGGATATGGAGTAAATGTACATGGGACAAAATCCCTATAAATACGTGGAAAGATTAAGCAAATGAAACAACGCTTTGATTGTTGTTCTTCATCTTGAAGTCACTGTGAGGCCTTCAACAAAGAGCAAACGCTCTTACCTCACAGTAATTTCAAGACGACCCCTAGCACCGGTTTAAGTGGAATTCACTTGCTGAAGTCGAACAACGTCACATCCATCCCCTTTATTTCTTTATTTTTGATGGATGCGGGATTGTCAACAAGCATAACGTATCGGGCGAAGTACTCTTACAAACACTGTCATCCATTGCCCGACAAAGGACCAATGAATAGACAATACAACATATAAACGATCACAGGGCACTCATCGAGTTGTTTGTAAGAAAACTTGGCAATCAAAATCGGGAGATGTGGGCAATATATATACAGACGACCAGAAAAGGTTTAATTTTTACAAAGCAAGAAAGCCAAATGTTGAATTTTGATAGTGCATTCATATGAGAAATTCTCACATGAACAAGTACACCATAACTGACAATATACAGAGCATACTCTTCAAGCACGGGGAATCTTTTTACGGACTCCACACTGCATAAAAACATATTTTTGACTGTTTATACAACAATTTTTATAAACTTAATTTATATTTCAAACATTAATTTTCAAGAGTTGCTATTAAAACATCTAAAAAATGAAAAATGAATCAGAGGAAACAGCAATTTTCAAAATATCTACATTTGAAAACAAGAGAGAAAGTGCCTATTCTTGTATGAAAAAATACCAAATCATAATATTTTAAGTAAAGAACTATCTAAACTTTCTTGAATACTCATAAGAAGCAAGGAGATAACCATCTTTCATTCACTCCCCTTTAGCATGTATATTTAATTGAATGTAATTGGAGAAGTAATTGAAATTACACACCTTTTTGGTAAGTAATTAATTAAATTACAATTACATGTAATTCAAATTTTTGTCAATTTCACATTACTTCCAATAACATCAAAATTTGCAATTAATTACAATTAATTACAATTACACATTACAATTACCCCATCCCTGATGCTGTGTTTCAGTGGTTAATATTTAAGTCACTAATACAGTACTTAAAATATTACTTAAGCAATGGAGGGATATGGAGTAAATGCACAGGAGACAAAGTCTCTACAAATAAATGGTTAATCCAAGCAATGAGCATCACTGATGTTCGTCATTTTGAAGTCACTGTGATGCCTTCAACAATGAGCTTTGCTCATTCCTCATATTATGTTCAAGTCACTATCACTGGTTTGAGCGGAATTAATTGCTTGATGTCGAGCAATGCTACACCATGTTGCTTTACCTATGGCTGCGAGATCGTCAACAAACATAAAATTAACTGAAAAAGTGTTCTTACAATGCTGTGATCCGACTACCAGAAAACAATCACCACACCCCAAAAACCACAGGGCACTCATCGAGTCAATAGTAAAAACACTTGGCATAATACAATCATGAATTGTGGGCACAATAAACAGGCGGTCAGAATAACAATTTGGAATTACAAAAAAAAAATAATAATAATAACAAGTGATAACTGTGTTCGCAAGCGAAACACAAAAGTCTCCCAAACGAACTTTAATATCGGATTTCAAGCTATTACGAGACTCCCTCTGGAAATAAAATTGGGCAGGGGTTCCTCTTATAAATTAGTTTATACATATTGCTGAAATCAAATGATTACATGCTGAAGAAAATATGTTTTTCTCAAAATTATAGGTTTCTGGCTTGGTTTCCATGGCAACTCAATGCACACCTCCAATTTCTTACCTTGTTTTAAAATAAAATTTGGGCAGGGGTTCCCCTTAAATAACTAAGTAATACATATAGCTTTAATAAAACACATCAATTAACAATTATCAACAGTAATTACGATTTTCTCAAAATTTAACATTTTAGTATAGTTTCCATGGCAACCATAGTTTAATTGAATTTCCCCATCCATTGCCATCAATTTAAAACCCCCTTCCATAAAAAATTTGGGCAGGGGTCCCCCTTATAACCTATGTTATACATATTTCTCAGAATTTCATTTTTATAACAGAAACCCCTATTCAAAAAAAAAAGTTCTGGTTTTGTTTCCATGGCAACCAAATGCCTTTTTTTTATCATTTCAACCAATTCCAGACCCTCCACCCAAAAATTGGGTAGGGGTTCCCCTTATTACCTATTTACATATATCTCAAAATTCCTTCTTTTTTATAAAATATAAAAAAACCTGATTTTCCACCAAAAAAAGTTCCTGGTGTTGTTTCCATTGCAACCAAATACTCCTATGTCCATTACACCGAATTTCAGACCTTCTTCTAAAAAAATTCCCCTTATAAGCTATGTAATATATATTTCTCAAAATTCCTTCTTTTTTATCAGAAAACCAGATTTTTCAAAAAAAATAAAAATAAAAAGAGAAGATTCTGGTTTTGTTTCCATGGCAACCAAATGCTCTTTTGTCCATTAAACCCAATTTCAGACCTCATTCAAAAAAAAAACATAGGTAATCAACGATTACAAAGTTCGCCTCGTTATGGCAAATGGACACAGAAACCCAATTTGGCCAAAGTGCTGATTTACCATCCCTAATGCATATATACAAAGGCTAGATGATCTTACCATGTACAGTAACTGAATTCGAACATAAACTTGAATGTAAGTCAATCATGCAGATAATGTAGGTCAAAGTGACCTAATTTTGCTTGCATGCTGACCAGATGCATGCACATGCAAGGTTACATGATCCTCTCATGTACAGTTACTGAGATATCAACGTAAACTTGAATGTAAGTCGATCATGCGGAAAATATAGGTCATAGTGAACTTATTTTGCCTGGATGCTGACCTATCGCCAAAGATGCATGCACATGCAAGGTTAGATGATCCTACCATGTACAGTGACTGAGATCTGAACTCTGACGTAAACTTGAATGTAAGTCACTCAAGCGGAAAATATAGGTCAAAGTGACCTAATTTTCTAGAAATGCTGACCTACCCCAAAAGATGCATGCACATGCAATGATAGATGATCGTACCATGTACAGTGACTGAGATTTGAACTCGGACGTAAACTTGACGTAAGTCACTCAAGCGGAAAATATAGGTCAAAGTGACCTAATTTTGCCTGGATGCTGACCAACCGTCAAAGATGCATGCACATGCAAGGATAGATGATCGTACCATGTACAGTGACTGAGATATGAACTCGGACGTAAACTTGACGTAAGTCACTCAAGCGGAAAATATAGGTCAAAGTGACCTAATTTTGCCTGGATGCTGAAGTACCGTCAAAGATGCATGCACATGCAATGATAGATGATCATACCCTTTACAGTGACTGAGATCAGCTGAACTCGGACGTAAACTTGAATGTAAGTTACTCAAGCGGAAAATATAGGTCAAAGTGAACTAATTTTGCCTGGATGCTGACCTACCATCAGAGATGCATGCATATGCACAGTTAGATTATCGTACTATGTATAGTAGCTGAGATATGAACTGAAATGTAAATTTGAATGAAAGCCACCCAAGCGTAAAATATAGGTCAGAGAGACCTAATTTTCTTGGAGGCTGTGAGTTAGCCCAAGATGCATCTGCATGCAAAGTTTGATGAACCTACACTGCATAGTTACTAAGATATATACCCAAATGCGGACGCGGACGCTGACACGGACGCGGACGCCGGGGGTACTCCAATAGTCCTCCTCAACTTCGTTGAGGCGAACTAAAAATTGGGCAGGGGTTCCCCTTTTAAGCTATGTAATACATATTTCTCAAAATTCATTCTTTTTTATCAGAAAATCAGATTTTTCCAAAAAAATAAGATTCTGGTCTTGTTTCCATGGCAACCAAATGCTCTTTTGTCCATTTAACACAATTTCAGACCTCCTTCCAAAAAAGAAGAAAAAAAAATTGGGCAGGGGTTCTCCTTATATTAGCTATGTAATACATATTTCTCAAAATTCCTTTTTTTTTATCAGAAAACCAGATTTTTGCAAAAAAAATAAGATTCTGGTTTTGTTTCCATGGCAACCAAATGCTCTTATGTCCTTTACACCCAATTTCAGACCTCTTTCAAAAAAAAAATTGGGCAGGGGTTCCCCTTATAAGCTATGTAATATATAATTCTCAAAATTCCTTCTTTTTTATCAGAAAACCAGATTTTACCCCCCAAAAAATTAGATTCTGACTTTGTTTCCATGGCAACCAAATGCTTTTTCATCCATTACACTCAATTTCAGACCTCCTGTCAAAAAAATTTGAAAAGGGTTCCCCTTATAACATATATAATATGTATTGCTGTAATCAAAATATAATCATTAGCATAAACTACTTTTTTCCTCAAAATTTCCATTTTTTGGTTTGGTTTCCATGACAACTGAAGTTATTTTGAAATTTCCATTGCTGTAGCACCCTTTCTTACATTAAAAACACCTGTCCTTTGCAGTTTCATGGAGCTAGAATTAAAAGTTTCTGAGATAGAGTGAGAAATATGTTGAAAAATATCCAAAATTTCATTTTCAAATAAGGTTAACATTGGCGACCCCACCCTTTTCGAACCCCTATATGTACCCTTAATGAACCCCCTTTGGAAAAATTTTTATGTCTTGCACAACTAGATATATGGGGATAACTTCCCACAAAGTTTCAAAGTTCTAGGTCTGATGGTCTCTGAGATCGGCTTCGGACAACTTCATCCGGACGAGAATAAAGAAAGAAAGAAGAATAAAAAGAAGAAACGCAACAAAAACAATAAGTCTCCCAACTTTGTTTGGGAGACTTAATAATAAAAAAGCCTATTTACTTCAAGAATTTCAGAGGGTTCAATGGATTAAAGTTCCCTCTCGAACACGAAATATCGGAAATCAAAGTCCTGTGTAATTTTATGATTTATGACTTTCTTTGTTATATATCACTAAAACTATTAAACTCACTATGTGTGTTGAAAATTGCCTTAAGGTTCTGTAATTCCGTAGTCTGTTTCTGATACTCTGCATTTATGGTCTGTATATGTACTTCCTGTTTCTGTATGGTACTTTCCATGGTTTGAATAAGTACTTCTTGTTTCTGTATAGTACTTTCCAATTTTGTAATTCGATCAGCCAAAACAGAAGCATCGGTGAGTAGTAACCGTTTTTCTTGTTCTCCTTGTAAGACACATGGTAAAGAGAATAACAGACTGACAAATACAAATCTTCCATATTTTCAATTACACAATATGTAACGTTTCTTATCTACGTAATCCCATTTTCTTATTATCTCAATATGTTTAATAAAGTGTGTAGAGACAAGAAAATCTGAAGGTTCGCAAAGGATGGAAATAAATATTTTACGAAAGGATATGGAGTAAATGAACATGAGACCATAACACATATGTTAACTCCAGCTGCAATACTTTTAATGAGCTGTATGGCCATTTCGGAAATTTATTCCTCATCAGCAGCACTAGAACCCAAACAAAGGAAATCCGTAATTTCAAAAAATGTTAAAATGCATAAAACCAAACGAAATCCGAATAATAAGTAAGTATCAAATATAGCTAAGGACAAAACTACGATGGTGGGAGTTAATCCTACGGTTTTAGAATTTACATAAATTTAGATAATAGTAATTGAACAAAGTGTACACATGAGATATTATCTCATGTACAAGTACACCATATCCCTTTATTTAAACTTAACAAACCCTTTATTTAAACTTAACAATGGGTTTGTAAAAACACTTCTATATTGTGATAATGTTTTCTGATTCAAATATGTTGTAACTGAAGTCCATATAATATACAAAAAATACCCAAGCTGCATAATAAACAGTAAATTCTGTTATGCTGTACATGTATTTTAAAAAGTAACCTGTCATCAACAGCATCAGAATAATATAATATTAGTCCATGGGCTGGAATAACCAACCGCGCACCCCACTTATAATGAGGTTTATCTAATTTTTAAGATAAACCAGTTTAATAAAAGAGATATAATTTGACTATTTGAACCCCTCCGGAAATTATTTTTCGTTGTCCGGATTTAATCCGGTGCATTATTAATTTTCCAGCGAGAAGCTGCCATTGTAAATTTTTTTTAAAACGCGCACCCCCACTTATAAACCACACCCACATTTTTAAGTCCGCTTACATCCCCTCTTTAAAATAAAATATGTAAACATCAGCAAGCAAAGTTGGAACATGCCCTCTCTTCAGAACCACCCAACGATATTTGGAAAAATTTCTTTTTTGACAAAGGTCTTCTTTTAATTTGTTGATTAGTTGTTGGTACCTCTAAGTTATTAAAAAAAGGGGTGTAAGCCTTTAATTTAATTTTTACAAGTATCCCACATTAATACCATTTCGAAACGTTTTAAAAATTGAAAAACCTTACCACTACCCCTTCGAAATGCTGACCTATATTTTTCTCGAAGTTGTTTAAGTTCAATGGTCTGTAGAATCCAGTGTGTTTTTCATTTCATCTTTCTTGCAATTTTTTCATGTCTTTTAATGTACCTTCTAAACATGTTAACATGATGTTTATATGTTTTGAATGACGAAACTATCACTTTTAAATAGACAAATAAAACAGATCTTTAAATATTTTCGTTTTCGACACAGTTTTGTCCCTTTTTGTCTCATCTTTTCTATGAGAAGTTCAAATTCAGGAAAAGTGGGTATAAAATGAAAGAACATAATGTTTTCTTTACAATTAGTACAAATTATAGCAATTCTGAAGTAATTTCCGACATCCATAAAACTTACCCCTACACCAACAAATTTACTCTAAAATTGCCATTTTTTTGTCTATGTTCGCATAGCAATAACCAGAACATACAAAATGTGTGTTGTATATATAACAATATTGACAATATTACATGAATTAAATCATTATTACGTATTTTAACAACCATTCTTTGACTTGAACTCAATATTTTGCCCGAAATTGACGAAAAATGGGAATTTTCAGCATTTCAAATTTGTCCAATTTACTTTTAAAACGTTATACGTGGCAAATCTAGAGGATTTTATCTGCAGACGTGCCGATTGATTGTTCTAACCGATACATAAGTTATCTTAAAACACTGTTTAGAAAAACAAGGAATATTCAATGTGACTCTGAATACCCGAAGATTTTACCCCTACCCTAACAAAATTTATCTTAAAGATCCCCCCAAAATATGCCTGTCTTTAGATATATATGAACAAAACATTCTTGTTTTACTTTCTTTACATAAGATGCATTTGATATATCGAAATATGCAATATTAAAGTCAAAATATGAGTAAAATTGAATATTTTGGGCGATTTTCGTGAAAAGGGGTATTTTCAGCATTTCAGGATTTTACAATATTCAAAGTTGAATTGTTGAATAACTGCCCATAAACCGCGCGCATGATCTAATTTGCGATATATGGGAGTCTCGGTGCATTTTGGTGTTGAAATGATATGTCATTAGACCTTTAGGCAATGCTTAAGCATCTCAAGCTGAATAAAATGTTCAAAATAAACTGTGTTGAATATTTGTGGTAAGGAGTAATATGCTTGCAATTTATGAGAGTGTAGTTAGTCTAAAATGTTCAAAAGCATACTTTCTTATAGCTTAGATATAATGAAACGATATCTTATCAACCTTATTAAGTTATATATCAAATTCATGAAGTATTTTACATCTGAAAGTCAGATTTATTCTTATCCAAGAAAATTCTTCCCTTGTATTCGTTTTT